>VXAZ01001749.1:1406929-1435955 GCA_013399875.1 Gymnorhina tibicen | reverse complement strand
CGGCGGCGCGCCCCCGCCGCCCTTAAAGCGGCCGCGGCGGCGGGGCGGGGGCGCGCTCATGTGCACGCACCCGCTCGTGTGCGCGCTCCCGCCCCGCCGCCTGTGTGCGTGTATTTGTGGGGGACGCCGCCGGCAGCGGCGCGGCTGGGGGACGGTGTGTCACCGAGCCGCGGAAATTCGCCGTTTGCAGTTTTGGGTTCCGCGCTCTCGCCCCGGCGGTGTCTGTTTGAAGTTACTTGTCTTATACCGCCCCCCGGTCCGTGCTGCGGGGGCGGGGGCACAGACTGGTGATAGGTGGCCGTCTCCCCCTTGGTTCCCCCCCCCACACACACACACTTGTGTGTATCACTCGGGGTACTGTCAGAGGGGTCCGACCCCCCTCCCTGCCCCAAAATCACAGTTTTCCATCCTCTTCGATACCCTGTATGACTCTGTGGTCCCCCACAGAATCACACAGCTCAGTGCTGTGCTGGGTATTTCCAGAAATCCTCATCGAAATCAACGCTGGGGCCGCCTCCTCCAGTGGTATGTGTCTTTTAGGGTACTGCAAGAGACACTGCCACCCCCACTAGCCCTAGAATCACATAGATTTTCCTCCCCCAGTAATACACATCATACCCACAAAATTGCTGGTTTTCCCCCAATATTGTGCATTATACTACATATTTCTAGAGAGCCACCACAAAATGAGATAATTGTTTGGTGTTTCTGCAAAGTCAGATGAAGGCTGTCCCAAGCCACTCCCCATCCACAACCCACCCCAGGCAGCAGTTTCTGAGTGAGTGGTAATTTTGCACAGGAAACAGAAGCAGAGAATGGTGTGAATTCAGGATGAAGGGATGGTTGCTTGTGCTGTGGTCTGCTGATGCTTAAATTTCATTCAGAGGTAGTTTTTATCTGTTTCTTTGTTAATTACATCCATTCCAAGGATTCTGTTTCAGAAAAGAAAGGGTTTGGCCAGGTTTATCAGTGAGTAGTGTGCTCAGCTCTGGCTCTGTCATTTGCTATGCTCCTCTTTGCTTACTTGCTAACCTTCCACATTTTTGGTGTTTGGCAGGAAGAGGAACAGAGTAGGAAAATTCAGAAGTCATTTGTGGAGTGGCAGTGATTTTCTCTCCCCCTTCCTCAGCTTAGGGGTCACTAGACCAGAGCCCTCAGGTACTTAGCACTGTCTGCAAGTGGCTTAGTGTCCATCCAGGTTTACCCCACTCAGCAGAAGATGCCAAGGCAGTGGATTATGCTGCATCCAAAGGGCCCCTCATCAGGAGGCATTTGTAGGCTTTCCTTTGACTTTCTCTCCACATACCAGCTCATGACTGCCAAAAATCACAGTTGGAAGTTAAAAGTGCAGTTCTTACTGGCCAAAACTGTTTATCCTAGTAGGGATTTTTCAAGTGTAAGGATTTAAGGACCTGTTTAGATGTTCTCTGCCCTTGAGGACACCACCCATTGGGGTGTGCAAAAATTAGAAAAGGTACTTGTGTAAGGATTCGTCTAAAGCAAAGCAAAAATTTATAGGCCCCAGAAAAAGGTCTTATCCAACCTGCTCATTAAATCATTTCCCAGACCAGGTGGGGTTTGAAGGTTGGTTTCAACTCTCATAAAAACAAAAATACAATTTTAAGAGCTAAATTTTCCTGATTTTTTTTTTGTTCCTATGAAAATCAAATCTCCACCTGGCCTTGACCTTTTTTGATTCTGCCATGATATCTGGGCTCAGTTACTTATTGGGCTGTTCAAAAAAACTTGTGAAATATTCCCCTTTCAGCAATTGATTCCAGCTTTGCTGTTCTATTCCAACAGATAGGAAGGCAGGTTCTACACCAGTACTGAGACTTGCCTCTACAAATGATATCTCCCTGGTATCATAAGAGGCAATCTTAAGGTGTTTCAATCTAAAAGTGAGTTTCAACAGGTCTCATTACATGAGAAAAGTTATTACACACTATTGCAATCTCACAAAAGAAGAGTAAAAGCAGTGGATTTTTTTCAAAGAGCAGTTTGAATTAGTATTTTTCTCAGTAATTCAAAATCCTTTGCAAAAGCTGTTAATTGCACCATTTTATATTTAAAACATATTTTTAAATTAGTTTAGGGTTTTCTATCCTGGAAAATGACAAACCTGAAACTGAACCCATATCTTGGAATGGGAGAAATTTTACATTTTCCATTCTTGGCGCAAACATGAAAGTAAGATATAAAATACATAATCAGAATACTGTCTCCTGAGGAGCACAGATGACTTCAGATCTCTCTAAGCTGCTAAGGAGGATTTTAGAATGGCAGTGCTCCCATCAAAAACCAGAGATGTTCAGGCTGGATATTTACAGTAGTCGCCTCAGGTCTGAACTTCTTAAAACAAATCTGTAAAAGCCCAGTGTCAGCACGACCAGCTTGGTTCAGCCTGCTGTGGTACAACATGTACAATGACCCACTTTTCCTGGAGTGGTAAATCAATCATTGCATCGTCACACATCAGTTTAGAAGCTGGTGGCAGAAGTAGCTTTGTTTCACATTAGCAATTTGGGTGGGCAGAGAAATGGAAAGATGGATGATGGAGATGCAGAGAACAAAATTAAACATGGTTAAATGAGAATCCATTTCCTGCATGCAGTATCTCTGTGCCTGAGGCACGCTGTCTCTCAACAATACACAGGTACAAATTGGCCTGCAGATGGATCTTTAACTACCCAAACACAGCAAACTGCATTAGCAGGATGCTGCTCTGCTGGGCTGGGGCCGCCTGACTGTGGAGCGGCCACATTAGATAGGACAGCTGATTCGTCCCAGTGATTGAAGTACTGTGGTGTGATTAAAATAACTGCTGCTGTATGAAGAGATTGAAAGGGGACATTATAACCCAGTGCAGCTAAACCAGACCAATGGGTGCTCTGCAAATCTTGCCATATTTACGGTTAGCAGAGCAGGCCCTGTCAAGGTGAGAGGAATGGGACCAGCAGCCCTGGTTTGCTTGGAACAGTGAATAAAAGATAACTTCTGTCCTTCTTTTCCCCCCTCCTGTTTGAACAAGTAATATTTTTATGCTGCCTTCATCAGCATATGGGCATGACTGCTGGGAAAGAAATGAAAGTCTGTTAATTTATTTGATCAAATATGAGAAATAATAGAAAACTGAAACAAAGACTTGTATTTGTCATATGTTTGAATTAGTGAAAAGCTGAAGAAAGCAGAAAAATATTGCCAGGAGTTCAAAGATGAGAGGTTCTATTGAATTAGAAAATTATTAATAGCATTAATCATTTCCAAAAGAGGCTTCTTAACGTCTATAATGACTATATAAAGGATTGGAGAAATAAAAATCAAAGAAAACAGTCAGATACACAAAGTTACACTTCTTTTTCTGTTTAGAAAGGGATAAATTTTCCTTGATTTACAGCCAGCCTCAGTGGAATGGTTAACCTGTGGGGAAAAGACCAGGTGAGGATCTAGCCCTGAAAGGATAATTCAACATGAAGTATGAAGAAGCAGCTACAGTTCAGATTATAACTAATGTGATGTATAAACTTCCTGGTTAATTCAGCAGTCCTTGTTCCTGTTCAGCTTTGCATGGAGAGGAAAAAAAGGATGCTGAACTTGTAGTTTCATAAATTATACTATTGCGGAGTTAGTTTCTTGTAGCCTCAGGACAGATGCATTCTTCTCAAAGTATGCTGTGAGGCCTTGAAGGTCTTAACAAGGCATCTGAGAACCTGCTGAGAACCAGAGGTGGAGGGCAAGCAAAATGCTGTGATAAAAGAGAGGACTTTATTTCAGTATAATCATAGCAATGAGCTATGTTGTTTGATTTATGAAGACATAAAAATAGATGAACTCAGAGATGCAGGTAAAGTGAAAGGTATGAAAAATGTTGATGGGTGATGCAAACTCTGGGTGAAGACATAGGCTGTGGGTCAGAGATTGCTGGAAGTATTACAGGCTGCACATCTACAGCTCAACCAGCATGACAAGAATGAGCACTGATTTGAGAGATACTCCAGGATGTCCTGGCTGGGCAGTGTCTCACAGGGTTTGCACAAGGCTTTTTTGGAAGACCAATACATTTATTTTCTTGTGTTCTAAAAAAGGAACCACCACCTTAGGGTAGGCTTAGGCTAAATCATTCAGAACAGACACTTGGTCACATGCTCAGATGCCTACTTGAAAACTTCAAATTAACCTTGAAGTGAAACAGTTCGTCTCCCAAAATGGCCTCAAAATGGCTGTGCTTGTAAAAGTGTGTGTGGAGGGTTGGACTGATCAGCAGTGAGTTTCTCTTTCAAAAGCAGCTGTCATTCAGAGTCCTGTGGTACAACCTTGCTAGGGCTGTGAGTGTGTGTTTAATTCACAAATCCTCTCCTGTTAAAAGCAGAATAAAAAAATCTATCATCAATGTGGCAGTGAGCACAGCAAGCATGTTCATGAGTAGAGCTGAGAGATGAGATGAAAGACCCAGTTTTCTGTCCTGCTTGTCTGTGACCACATCCGTGACTCACTGGAAATTACTGTCTTGGCAGAATTTAAGGTGGAAAGTAATGAGACAACAGACTTAGGATCTTCCATTATTGGTGCAAAATATTGTTTATAGGTTTCAATAATATTTGGGTTCAATGATAGTCCTGGGATCCCCGGTTGTAGTAAAGCAGAAATGCTTTGAGTGGGAAGGCTCTATCCATGCTCGATGTTTTTCCACTATCATGCAGCTTGCCAAGGAGATAACTGCAACTGTCAGGATTTTCTACACAGTGAAGCTGACTCAAGGACAGGCAGGGTTTGCAGGCAGGGTGAACTCAGCCTGAACATAAGTTGCTGTAAGGAGCAGCAAGGGTGTGGTGTGCTGGATCTAGACATGTTACAGACAGTCACCATGAGCAATCTTCTTGTCTTCAGTAAACTCACCTTCCAGCCCCCTTGTCTTCCTGGGCTCCATGAAGTCAGTATCATAATGAGATACCTACTCTTTTAAAGGCCTCATGCATTACAACCAAAACATCATTGAAAACATTCACAAAATTGGTGAGAATTAATAAGTTCATTGAAGGTGGAATTTCTGCTCTTCCTTTCTCCTCTTTCAGTCCACTGCTGATTTCTGCCAAAGAAGTTAGTGTGATATGCTCCTGCCCTCCTGTGTGGATGTCAAAAAGATGTGTCAGAAGCTACTGGTGAAGGGTAAAGACACAGGTGTGCTGTGGTCCCAAGAGGAGAGGCAATAATGGCTCTGTAACAAGACACGACCTTCTGTTGTAAACCCATTGGAAATGGTGTCCAAAGCCAGGCCCCTGAAATTGCTCCACAATGAAGACCAATCACACAGACTGCAAAAAACACTTTCCTAGTCAGTCCCAGGAGAGCACTTTCAAGAAAAAGAAAGTCTGTTCTATAAATGGTAGAAGCAGACTCCCAATCTGTTAAAGAAAGAAGAGAAAGTTAAAGAGGAACATTTGCCATACCAATATTCACTCAGAGATACACTCTCTTTGAGTGCAGGAATAAGATGATGTGCAAACTTGTACATTCTGGCGATCTTTTTAAGTTGGTAAGGTCTTACAGGAGCTTGTACAGATGTGAATAATTACATTCCAGAAACTAATACAGCCCCTGGTGGGAGAGGGAGGGGAGGAATGGCCTTGACAGGACAAGGAAAGAAATAACACTTGTAAGTTAGAGGAAAAGTAACTCTTGCTTTATTTTGGGTCCCTGTGTTGCAACAGAGAAACGCAGATTGCAGATTGCAGCATGGTTCTGTCTTTGCTATTCTTCTCTGGTTTCAGAGATCTGTGTTTTTGGTGTTTGGGGTTTTTTTCTTAAACCATTAGCAGTTACTCAAATATAGGCTTGTGTAAAGCACTCTGGGTTTGAGTGTGGACAGCCAGTACATTAGCTAATATGATTCCATTTAAAAGCAATTCCATAGTCAGTGCCCCAATTAAATGAAGAAGTGTCAATATTAATAAACCTCCCAAAGAAAGGGATAAAATCAGATGCCCCAATGACCCCTCAGACATGAGTTATTCAGATCAATACATACCCATAAGCACTGATGGAGATACATAACAACGAAGTATCCAGGCCACGGAGGTTTGGCAGTACAGCACACTCACAAAGCATCCTTTGTTTTCTCTACTTTTGCTTTCCATTCCCTTATTCTCCAGTGTCAGGAGCATGAACTACTTGTCTTCAAACTCCAGTTTCTTGCTTGGAGTTCATCCTATCTCCTCTTGATGCCTGGACTAAAAAGGATTTCTTGGAAGAGTAAAGATGCCATCCAAACAGTTGAATAAGCAGTAATCCAAATCTCTGACAGCTTACATCCCTAATGCAACTGAAATGATTTTCATTCATCTTTTTAATTGTCATCAAATACAGATCCACTTCAGCTGGACACAACTCCACTGGGCATTCACTTTCCTGGAACTGCACCTACTCGGTCCAAGTCAAAGTTTTGCCAGTGCAAGGAGGGATGTAACCAAATACCACAAAAATGCAGTTGTTACTTTGTTACAGTGTTTTGCTGCTTTGGTAGTGTGGCAAGGCTGTGCCCTTATCTTTTCTTCCCAGATTTCATGTTCGTGATGCATATCTTCGTGCCATCAGGGTCTGCTAGTTACAATGCACCCTGCTCACAGCTACAGTGTTGGAGGGTTTAAAACATTTTAGAATTTCAGCATCCCTTTATGTTGATTTCAGCAGAATGGGAAAAGAGGATGCCAAGTTCCTGAAAACAGTAAACGCTTTGGGCCCAATTCTACCTTTGTCTATTGTGGTGTAAGTCTAACCTCTCCTTATGCAGCTGACAGGTAATTTGAGACAGTGTAACATGGGGCAGAGTCAAACCCTTTAATTTGGAAGAAGACAATTGCTTCCGCTGGCCCATGCTGACAAAAATATACATAAGACATATAAAAGATAGTAGTAGAAACTGTAAATGGGGTTTTTTTGTGGTTTTGGGTAAAAATATTCAATTCTGGACTGAAAACTCAGCCTTCATAGCTAAGCCAAATAGGGGGAATGTTTATCATAAGTGACCTGAAGAGTACAACTAACATGTTTAGAACCTTGAACTGTTGTGTTAGTCCACAAAAATTTATAATTCCAGTTTTAAAATAACTAATGATGTCCAAATAGATTTTAGCGTCTATTAAAGGTATCACCTTAAGACACTTTGACAGGGAAAAAAGAAACTGAGAATTAAGTTGTTAAGACTAATTCATAGCAAAGGAATATGAGACCTCATAATTCCTCCCAAAGCATCACAGTTAGTAAAATATCACACCTTTTTTTTCCTTCCCCGTAGCAGAAACACAACAGAATAACATTATTCTCTTGGGGTCAATATTAATTGCAAACCGATGGCCACTTCTGAGCACGGGAGTGTTCTCCGGGCCGCGTTTGTTCCCGGGAGCTGCCGGGTGTGAGCCCGGGCAGCCCCAGCCCGACGGGCTGAGCCGGCGGCGGCTTCGAGCCACACGGGGGAGTCGCAATGCGCGCACGGCCTAGTTCGCGTCTCATAAATCACTCCGTGGAAACCTGATTTCTCCGTGCTGCCGCCTTGTCAGTCTGTCTGGGAGATAACACAAGATCTGCAACACTTAGCACAGCAAAAAACAAAGCTGGGAACACGGTGTTCCTGTAACAGAACGGCCTGTATGTACGGCTGGTTTTTAGGGGGGAGAAATCTGTGCCAAGCAGGATTCTCTTTATTGAACATTGAGCCACCAACTTGCCTGGTAGCAGAACACTAAGAAAAGTTAAAGAAATCTCAGCCATCAGTAATAAATTACTAGAGATTTTGTGTAATGCATTAAGAAAGCAGAGGGTGTGGCAGGCTCATTGTGTGACACGGCAACATGGAATCTCCTCTCAGCGACAATGGAGCGACAGTGCTGGAGCAGGAGCCAGGCCTGTATGCATCTGTGCCGGTTTGGGCCAAATTCAGGGAAACGTCCAAAAGGAACGTCTCCTCAAAGGAAGGCAGGTTATAGCTGCCCCTTCCCCACCAGGTTCGGGGGAAAAAAGATTTTCCTTGGAGGAAAGTGAAGGAGAAAATAAAAACTATTTATTTAACAAATACACAGGAAAAGAATAATAATAATGCTAAATAATAAAATCGCTCGCTGTGGAGAGAAAACCTGAAAGACTTTAGAGTCCTTCTATGGGTGTGGTCTCTCTCCTCCTCCTCGGAGCTGGGTCAGCGTGGGGGGCCCCCCTCCAGGCCTAAGGTGGAAATTTTCCCAGTGAGTTCTGGTGTTCTGATGTTCTGAACAAGTCCAGAAGAGAAGAAGGGAAAAGCCGAAGTCCCAGAAAGAATCTTAACTCTCAGTCTCTCTCTCTCTCCAGAGAAACAGAGCCGAAAAGCCAAGAGAAGCGGAAAGGGTGCTTCCCTCGCTCCTCAGCAGCAGCAGTAGCTAATCTCCGTGTCCTTGAAGCACAAGCTGTTTTGAAAAGTTCGCTCAGTTTTTTCTCTCTCTCTCTCTTGCACCCGGTTTTAGAGGCACAGAAAGGCTCAGGCTGGGCATAGAGTAGTGATATGGGACACAACAGCATAAAGTCACCCCAAGACAGCATCACATTTCTCATTGCAATGTATAGCATGGCCTTCTATCGTATAGCTGCAGGAATAATGGGCATGGGCCACGGTGTGGGCTGGCTCTGGTGCTCCTGTCCCAGGATTTAATGATCCTGGTATCCTGACAAAACCCACCTTTCAGTAAGTGCAGGCCATGAGCAGTGGACATACATCCTGAAAATCCTGCAGCAGTGAACCATCCTCATTCCCCAAGTCCATCCCAAGCCGGAGGACACAGCAGTGATGAGGGTCCTGAACAATGCACAGAGCAAATGCAGACAAAGCTCTCTCAAGATGGCACAGGTTTTCTTGCAGTACTCAGGCCATCCTAACGAGCATTCCCTTGGATTTGTATACATCATTCTTATGACCATACCGTATCACACAGGAGACTTACTTTCCCATCTTATTGTTACCCGCTACTAATCCAGACGGCTGCTCGCACAATACACCATTATCCAGCAAAACAACATGTGCTGACAAACGCTGTTTAGTGAGCACTGGCCACCAATCCGAGAGAGCCAGGGTCACTGCTGAACAATACCAAGAGAGGTCTCACTAGCTTCTTCTCCCTCCTCCATTCAATAAGCTGTTAATAGACAAGCTGTTAGAGAGAAAAAGAACTAAATAGTTTACAAGCTTACATTTGAAGACCTGTGAAGTGCATTAGCTGAGCCAGCTGAATGAGAGCCAAGGCAATCTCCCTACGATTGTAGAAAATGTGGCATTGAGGCATGTGGAGGCAAAGAAAGAATGACAGTGACCAGGTTTACAATACGCAAAGCTGAAGTAATTACTGCTTTCTGTGGCACAGACTTTTTAGCTGAACTACGATATGGAATTGAAGCATTCCTTTAAATGCACAAGTGTGTTTGTGTGTTCATATTTTAAAACTTTCTCTCTTCTATGCAAATATTAATTTACAGCCTTAATAAAAACTTTCTGAAGTTTATTATTTCCTCATTGGACCTTTCCCCCTCCTACCTCTCATTCTCTACTGCAGAGGCCACTCTCACTGTAAGAAATGACCACAGTGATTTTCATTACTCTCTGGGTTTTTTGGGGCCTAGCAGTTATCAATAGGAAAGTGAGCCACTTTCAATACAATTACCTGGACAATAATTTGGGATCTGTGGAGCTGGAATGTGCAACTGAAAATATTTGTAACCCTTTGGTTACCAGCCAAGAGATTGACATAGTTCTTTTTAATATTTCATTCTGCCCTTTAAGTTTACCAGAGGGGGGAAAAAAATTTGAAAAGCAGCAGAACAAGACAAACTAATAATAGTGAAACAGAAAAATTGAAAAGTAAAGAATGGAACCATCAAATCATTCATTCTAAGACATTCAGTGGCAGAAAAGAATGAAGGAAATAACAGTTAAAAACCAGCCACTATTGAACGACGATAGTTCAAAATTTCTACCTTTGAGAAAAGCTCAGAAACTTTCAAGGGGTCATTATCTTCAAACAAAAGGATTGTTTTGGATCAAATATACTTTCAGGTAAAAGATTTCAACTTGCTTACAAATTTCCTTCTTTATATTGTTCTCCCCATTTTATGTAGTCTTTGGTTAGAAAGAAGCCAGGTGCTGTCTCTAATCCAGTGCTGCAATGACAGCAGGAAGAGCTGAGGCAGCTGCTTTAATGCAGCCCTTACAAACAACCTGAGGGGATCAGACAGTTGCTGCTAGGGCTTTCAGTAAAGGACAGTGGTGGCCTTTGCTGTAACCTCCACTAATGGGTGGCTGTCTTTGATAGCTCATTTGAATGGCAAACACAACTTTGTTTTTGTTTGTAAAACGGTTTTTTGGTACATTATCGCATAGATCATTCACAAACTGGACTAACTTGGGTCAGTGATGTAGAGAACAGTTTTTCCAGTCAGACTTGAGCTTTGCCCATTAAACTTTGTCTCAAAATCTGAGTATCTTTACCAAAGAGAAACCTTTTAGCCATGCTTAGACTACCAGCTGTCTATTGCTTATATCTGAAAAGAAAGCATTATTCTACACGCAGCAATCCAGCATCCCTCTACATAGGGTAAGAATTTCTGCCACTATTTTAAGACCAATGGCAAAACTCATGTTGACCTCAGAACGGACAGAGTGACTTCTGAATTGTTAGATGCTCTCTTTTGCTTCCAGTCCTGCAGTGTCAGTGCAGGTGAATCAGTTTCTGGAATTAGTCATCTGAGATCAGACCAAGTAGAGATTATGCATTTTCAGGTCCTTGATTATGAAAATGTTATAAGTATGCTGAGAAAAATTCTCTTCAGAGGCTTCAGAGAAACCATCACATCAAGGGCAGTTTGTTTCAATGAAAGGCTGAGGATTTATCCAATCAAACCTGAAAATCATTCTCTTTTGTTTTGGTAGGTTGGTTTTCCTGAGCTGTTCAGTATGCCCTCCTCTTAATTCAAGTTAGTAGTTTCCTTATATTGGCTGATCTATTTTCTGCTTTTAATATTCTCAATCGATTTTATTGTAGTGCACTTACATGCTGTTCAACAGTCCCCTATTACTGTAAATAAAATTAGATAAATAACTTGGCTTTCTTTCTGCATGTGAAACATTTGGCAGCAGCCACCCTCATCCTTAACTGAGCATTTGGCAGTGTCACTGTCAGTGTGTGTGTGAGCAGTTCTGCATGCCCTCACATGTCACCAGTACCCATGCTGGTTAAATAAAGCTAGCTTGGGGTCTGCTGATATTACTGGCTGGCTTTATCTAGCAAGCAGAGGTACCAGTGGCATCTGTGCATCTGTTGGATGTCCAGATGGAGGCAGCTGCCCTCTTAGATACTGGCAGCAATAGCAGTGTTAACATGGGCATCTATGACCAAGCAAGATACTTCTTATCTGCAGTGTATGGTAAAGTCACTGAGGCTCCTGCTTTCAGATCAGGCAGGTGTTATTTCTATCTATCACTGACAGACTCTGGCTTAACCGGTCACTTAAATAACAATGATAAAATCCGAAACACATCTTCATCTCTTTTCCCCTTGAGACTTTGCAGACACTCGCTGTCCTCAGGGAAACAACCAGCACACTCAGAGTACAGAAGGTGCATTCCTTTGGCCAGCAAGAGTCTGTATGGCCTTCCCAGCAGCCGCACTCCCTCCAGACTCCTTGATGTCTCTGTGTCAGCTGGAGGTTGAGGGCTCTGCTGAAGGTCTGGGGCAGCTCACAGGGCAGCACCTGGCATGGATCCTCAGCCTGTGCTGAGCTGTGCTCTGGAGTTTTGCCTGAGCCTCCTGCCTTGTGCTGGGCTTGCCCTGGGAGCACACACATTACCACAGCTTATCCTGGCTGCTTTGGGCATTGACGGCAGCTGACTTAAGTGCTTGACTAAATGCCAGGATCTATTGGAGGCTCTGCAAGGTACTTAAGCCAGCCAGGGACCAACTTCATTGTTATTTCCCCCTGCCCCAGACAGATTTGACTAGGTGCTGCTCCAACAGTACCCAAGACTGGCTGCACCAGGTCTGAATGGCTCAGTACTGATGTCCTCTGCCTCTGCAAAGGTTACAGATTTCAGTCTTACTTCAGGTGATGCTTACTCCCTTTAAAGTCCTGTGGGTTTATGTCCTATTATGTCTGTAAGCCAGCTCTGAAGATCAAACCTGGGTGGAGGTTCAGATCAGCACTGCCAATAGTCATCTGTATTTGTTCTCCAGGAGTATACAGATGTATCTTCCTGCTGTGCTTTGTGTGGCTGCAGCCCAGATAGCCTCTAAAACAGACCTTCACATGAGGTATGTTCACATCCACACATGCTGAAGCAATGCCAACATTTTATCTGATGTCACAAAGTACGGAGTTACAGGTTTTGACTCATTTTTATTTAAATACATCCTTGAGATCTAAAAAGACTGTATTATTTTAATTTTGTTATTGCAAAAGCAAATCTATTCCAGTTAGTTAATGCAAACTGATTTGAAAAGAGCTGTGGAATATTCTTTTAAATATATTGTAGAAGCAAGTAATTAAAATAGTCAAAATAAAAAGTAAAAATCACATGACTTTAGGAAAGCACATAAAGGGTAATCAAGCAGAGTAAAACCAAATAAGATTAATTTAAGTTGCAGACTCAGTATATGGTGTATTGTATTCTTTGGACTGAACAGAATTGCATGCTGTGCAAGGGTGTTCTGAACTCCATTAAAGAGTAATCTTTGTACACAACAGTAGTGCTGTGCAAATAAATATTGTGAGGCAAAATAAGTAAGTTTTGAGAAATGAATGACTTTAGCAGTAGTTTTCCAATTAATTAGAACAAACAGGGAAGTCTAGACAACACAAAAAGATAAACAGGGAAGAATTCAAGTTGCTGTAACAGTTTTTGCCATTTTCTTACTTCACTTTTTGCTAATTTTCCCTCTCAAAATCTTTGTGGGATCTCTTTGAAGGGAGAAGGGAGCCAAGAGGGCGCAGTGGCAATTTTTCTCATTCATGAAATGCTATCTTTGGGTTTTTCCTCAAAAAAAGTTAATTGTAACTTGATCATTTTGTTTTAACAGGGCAATGGAGTGTGAACTAGAATAGAGAAAGAATTAGAGAAGATTTAGTTAAGTTGCATGTACTGTAGACAGCAAGACTTGTTCCCTTAAAGCAGTTAAGGAATTAACTAGTGCAATTTCATAATTATTAGTTATCATCTCTCAGAACCTGTGGAGGATAGGTCAAGTCCCAGAAGACCAGAGGAGGGCAAATATAGTACCTGCTTTCAAGAAAATGGAAAAAGGAGCTCTCAAGGAACCATGTATTTCTCAGCCTAACTTTAAGCAGGTTATAACTGGAAAGAATAAATTAGATATTATAACATTTTTAAATGACAGCATTTTGGAAGGAACTGGAAATACTAGAGCACCACAATTAGAAGTAGTGCTCTTGGTAAACCAGGAAGATTATTCCAATTTAACAAGGTCACATTCACTCAAGTGAAATTAAAAAAGCTATATATAGGCAGGAGAAGCCAAATCTCCACACACCAAAAAGGCAGAAGCCTGGAAGATCTGAAGGTGATAGCAACCACAGTAAATGAGAAGTGAGATGTACTCCTACGGAAGCAAATCTTGTAAAATGTACTAACAGTTGCACTGCTTATAACACGTCAAACATCGTTACTCTGCTGTGCTCAGAACTACTGGAGGTTTACCAGTTTACCCAGAATTTGGTTTAAGTACCATATTTTTAAATAAAAGGTTCAGTCCCACTGGACAGGAACAGGAATAAATAGAAACCTATAAACTATGAGAAAAGTTTGGAGAAAGTGAGTTCGTTTCCTGTACACAATTGCGTAGGGTATGATAACAGACTTCCAGTGTATAAGAACCTGCTAAAAGGAGATAGTAATCCATTATCCTCTGAGGTTAGGGCCGGAAATATTGCTTTAATTTCCAAGAAAGGAGATTTGGGTTGTCTAACTATAAACCTAGGTAAACACTTACACAGGCTGCTAGAGTGTCTTTAGAATCTCTGTTACTGGTCTTAAAAACCAAATTAGATAAATGAGCTGTCAACTTTTTGGGTGTATTTGATCCACATTCCTCAGCAGAAGTGGACTACATGAAACAGCCTCTAAGCTAACCCTAACCCTAACCCTAACCCACAAATTTTAACAAAAAACAAACACACAATCAATAAAATAAAAAGAAATTTAAAAAATTTTTAAGAAGGCAAAAAGAAACTTGAGAAGGTGGATCTTGGCATTGCAAAGATCAGAGGTGAGTAAAAAAAGTCAGTATATTTTTGCTGATTCTGATTATTCCAGATCCAGCTGTGTTTTAACAGATATACAGCACTTAAACAAAGAAGGAGGATGCTGAAGGTAGGGAAGGCAGAACTGGGAAATAGCAATAACTATTCTGCTACTCATCCTTTAAGAGCCTGTATTGTATCTCCTGGAAGAGAGGGGAAGCTGTGGTTCTCTTTTTTTCTTCTCTGTGCTTTTGCAGAGTCCAGGGAGAGATGCATGAGAAAGAACTCATTTGGAGCTGAAAGGAGTGCAACAAGTGGTCTCTCTGAACATCATGGCCAGCATTTCCATGTTCTTCTCTAGCACCACACAGCCTGTGGATTGGGACAGAGGATCTCCAGAATGGAGCCCAGGGAGTGTGTAAAGGCAGCAACACAGGAAAGCAAGAGAGTGGTTCATGCAGATTCTTCCCCCACACTGAGAAAGCTCATTCCCAACACATTGGTGTCCCAACACAGTGAAATTTGCTGGGACAAAAGTGGCAGATTCAGCAAACACTGGGGGGTAGTTTAATATTTCTTAAACTATCCTCAGGCACTATTTTTCCTTCCTGTATGTTCAATTAGATTCTGGATTTATTGATAAATAAATCAAGTCTCTACATTCAGTTTTGCACTGAGGGAAGCCACAGCTGAGTAGCAGAATTTCAGGAATACATTCATCTAAGCATGTGAAATTCTCTTTGGTCTTTGAATCCTCTTGCAGATAAACTACTCTTACCATATTTATGGAGTACCAGCTTTTCAACACTTATTTTATAATCCATAGTCCTCTGCCCTTTTGCAAATAACTTCCGTTTTGCCCAGAAAGGCAGCCTCTCTCAGCTCACACATCTTATGTGTTTGTGTCAGTCTGCATTATTTATATAAAGCCACTAAAGCCATTCCTCTTTTCCATGTTCTTATAATGGTGCCTATCATGTAGTATTTGGACAGTTACTTGTTGCTGATGAGACTTTGTCCACTGCTCCCACCTTTATGGTACAAGCTTTCAGCAGAGTTTTGCATTGTTGGGTGTCCAACAGAGTCTCAGTAGCAGCAGATATCCATTTCACAAGCAAGTTACCAGAGGTATCTGGTGATGTTGGAGTTTGATCTCTGGTTTTCTGAATGATGCTTTTTCATTTTGAACACTCATGGTGTTGATGTTTGCTTCTAAGCCATCATAGTTTTTAAGTTTCATCAAGCAAGACATCAAAGTCAGAGCCCACACTGTATATTTCTTGCTCAATTACACCAAGAGAGGTGTAGATTTTCTTTGGACAAGTTGCAAGCTGTGGTTCCTACAGATTAACTCTGTGTTTGAAAATATCTGTATTTCACAGCTGAGGGATGAAGAGACCAATACTGTCCTCCTTTTCTTCCTGGTGTAAATGCCTTACCTAGGAAAGATCTCTCCCAGTCCTACCCAGGCTGAGGCTCAGGAAAGTGCACTGTGACATCAGGCCAACACTCACCACCCCTTCCATCTCCACTCCCAGCCCCTCAGCAGCTCTGTTCTGATGGCTCCACATGGCAACTGCAAGCTGTCTCAGGGACCAGGCTGGCAGGACGTGACAGCTGCAAGTCCTCCCAGAACAGCTCATTTTGTCGTGCCCTGCAGAGGGGTTGTAACTGCACTGAGATTTCTAGCACAGCACCTTCTGCTGAGCTACTTACACATTAAAGAAATGCCCAATCCCTGTAGTGGGATACCCCTGGGAAATAATCTGTTCCCAGGAATTGCAAAGGAAAGGCTTCTGGGTTTTCAATATCAATATTTTATCAAGTTATACACCCCCAGAGGAGGTGTTTGCTTCCCAGTTCAGACTGTTGATACTTCTGTCTAAACTAACCCACTCTGTCATTTGTAATTACAATCTATAAATATTTTATATTACTTTAAATTCCAGTTTTAAAATATTTAAATTAATTGGGGCTGGTGAATTAGATAGCCAGGAACTTGAAGCTGAGCTTGTCTAATCCTCTGTGCTTCTCTTTTCAGTTTTTAGCTGTAGCCCTAACACTCCCACTTTCTGGGGGATAAACCAATAGGAGAAAATTTTGCCTGCAACATATGAATGGTTTGACTCAGTTATCCATGTTCTGTGTTTTCTTGCAGCTATTTCAGCTCACTGAAACCAGACTGAATATCCACACTGCCAAAATATGAATTTGGATGGATGGGCACCACAGAGTGTCTGCCTCAGCCTTGTAAAATTTCACAGTACAACTGGGATTGATCTGTAAAACAGGAGCCTGTTGTGATCTATCCTGTAGTCATGCTGTGTGCTGTGCCCTGTGCAGCACTCCCTGGATTTCCTAACCTGCTTCAGCAACAAAAAGACTCAGTGAATTCTCACAAGACATCCCTTTCCACACTGCATCCAGTGACCCCATCAGGGTCTACAAAGGATGTTTCCAAAATATTATGTGTCACAGATATATCATGGTAATTGCTGGTATGTCCCAGAAATGTGCTAAGTCCTGTAGTGACTACTTTTAGGAATAATCCCACAGACTGTATGCTCAAAATTTAGTTTTTAATTTGGCATTTGTGATACATATAAAGAAAACTCCAAGAGCTGAATGTTATTAATGTGATGGTTCATTTTACCAGAGGCTTGGGTAGTGTCCTGTTTGAAGTAAATTACCATTGAAGACAATGTAGAGGCCCTGAATTTAAAAGGGAAGGGAAACTATTATGCTTATCAGAGTTGGTTTTTAGGAAAGTTTTCTTATATTAAGAAGCTCAGACAAGATATTATCTTTAAAAACTAGCTACTAGTCTGAATTTCAAATCAAATACTGTCAGTCTTATTAATCTACCAGCTTGTGCAGTGAATGCACCTTTCAGGAGAAGAAGAGAAGAAAGCAATCATGGATGAAGGAACATTCTTGTAAACTTCATTACCAATTATGGAGTTACTCACTTCTTACTCTTTTTGACCACAAAGTGCAAAATGATTTTTAAGAAACTTTTCTGGTGTGAAACTCAAGGTACTGAATAGTAATGCACAAAAGACTGAAGACAAATCTGTGTATGAAGCTGTGTCAAGGAAGGTTTAGGTTAGATACTAGGAAAGGGTTTTTCACCCAGGGAGTTGTCAGGCACTGGAACAGGCTCCCCAGGACAGTGGTCACAGTACAAATCCTGCCAGAGCTCATGGAACACTTGGACAACGCTCTGAGGCTCATGGTGGGATTGTTGGGGTGTCCTGTGCAGGGCCAGGAGTTGTACTTTGATGATCCTTGTAGGTCCCTTCCAACTCAGGATATTCTATGAGTCTGTGATGAACTGATACCTTTCAAATCTTATAGTAGAGTTTAAGGAGGTGTGAGGCCAGTGTCTTGCCTCACACACTTCGAACTCCTAGAAAAAGTAGGGAGTTTCAGACAAACGCATATTTAGGACCTTTTCCTTAAATCTAGATCTTGCTCTAGATTATTACCTTGTGTATTACCCATAGGCTTAAGCAAACTACATTTTCCCCTATTATCTTACTCAAACCCTAGAAATAGGGTTTATTTCACACACAGTGACTAGGTGGGAGAGGGAACAGTATGATTGATTTTCACAGTGACAAAAGCCACCTGGTTCTCATGGAGAGAGGACAGGGAGGGGGAACCAGATACCCTCTGATGAACTCCACATATGTTTCTGCTCTACTAAAGTTTATCTAAGGCCATTTTTCCCACTTCGACTCTTGGCAAGCCATACTTTGCATTCAAAGGAAATCTGTCCCAGGACTGTAATAATGGAATTAATAGACCTAAGTAGGGCTTCCCTGAATCTGCAGTCAGTGAAAAACCTTGTACCCAGCTCATCTATGAGAAACCATTCAAGCAGCTGCCTAAGTGCATAAAGCATTTGAAAACACTGGCCTTATCTCCTCAAGAGTTGACAGCAAAATGTACGGCCATGTTGAGGTTTCTGGCAGTTCTAGAAATAGTGCCTGCTGAGCAAATAAGGTCAGAGTGGGTGGGTGAAAATAGATTGTTCTCAAAATTTGGCACATAAAACTTTAAAAGTGCTTTATGAACAGAAATCATTCTCTCAGGTCTTGATCCTGCAAAAGCTCATGTGGGTAGACTTCTCAAGATCATAAATTAAAAGATCTGTTTATGTTTTTGCAGGGTGGGGTTTCCGGCTAAATAAAAAAAGGTGAAAGATTGGCCATAGGAGGCTTCACCTTGAAAGGAAGATATCCGTGCCTTTCTCTTTATCAGTTTTCCCGTGAGAAACATACTTGACTTTTTTTTTTTTCATTTGCCCACTCTTTCAAAACTTAAGAAGCAGTTCCTCTAAGGCACTTTTTTTGATTTTTTCACTTAGGTATTCTAGGAGCTCGCTTAAATCATTTGATGTTTGTGTTAATAACATAAAATCTTAGTGATCTGAAATCTTTATGTAATTAAGCAAAATAATACAGCTCCCTACATGCAACTAAAGTAGTTTGGAGAAATTCTCTGTGGAAATAAGGATGACTCATTCCTCAAGCAACACTAAGAATTACGTATATATATATGCTATAAGTTCCCAATTTGAAAAAAAATGTGGACTTTATATAATAAAGGGCTTTCTTAATCTGCATGGAAAGATGACAAGGTATTTGTACAGCTGAGACTGTATTCAGGAGTGTGTTTACCAGTACCCAAGTTTATTCTCAAGAGCAACATCCAGTGAATAAGACTATACTGGTTGTAATTTTAAGCCTCACATACTTGTAAAGTCATTATGCTGTCAGTCCTTTCTGATACCAAAGTCTGCATGCTGTGCATTTAAGTGTTTAAGATGAAGGACTGGAAAAATTTTCTACATTTAGGCATTTGGAATCAAATAAAAGTTGTGCTTTGAGAAAAATCCAAAGAAAGAAAACCTTCTAATGAAAAAGCAGCCTTAGGTGCTATTAAATCACTATCTTCCTGATAGAGATTTGATTTTGAACCTCTATCTGACATTCAGGTTCTTCCTTTGGCATCAGCATCACCACTTCATTTGTGGTCTAATCACAGCCGTGCTATTTCATGACTTGTGCCAGGTGATGGACATTGTAAGCAGCAATACAAGCCCTTGGATGCATTTAGATCACCTCTGCCATTTGGGGTTTTTTCCTGTCTTGCGGACAGAGAGATCCCTGTGTTGAGGAACCCAACAACTTCTAATGTCACAAGGGGTCTGTTCTGAATTAATCACTTACTGGCACCTATCTCTGCTCTAGCCGAAAGAGAATCATCCAGTGCCCATGCTGAAGGCTATGTGGGCCCTTAATACTCACAGGTAAGCGTCAGTGATATTGGCAGCACTGCTTGGTGTCCCATAGCCCTGTTTTTGTCACCCCAGAGCAATTTGGAATCCCACATTATTTATCTCTTGTGGTGCTAGATCCTGTTTTCAACTGAAATCTCATGTTCTTGTCAACAGGTGGGAACCAGGGCTGTGAGGACAGACAGCCAGAGCCACAGGGAAGGCTGTGAGGGCAGGAACAGTCCTTTCCCAGAGCACCACTGATGCTGCACAGCATGGCAGCATCAGTGTCCCACTGCAGGGCAGTGTGAGGGGACACACAGCACTAAGGGATTCTCAGGTACCACAGGGGTGGGACTGCACAGTGACCAGAGCCAGACAGCTCTTTGTGACCTCTCCCCTGCAAGTGCTTCCATGTAAGAACCGCTCCGCTGGTAACAACAACAGCTTTACTGAACCTACGGCTTTATGAACACCAGCACATCATCCCTTCTTTCATCCCCTGACTTCCCAGAGATTGTCAGGAAGCCCAGTGTCCATTATCCACGCACTCCACAGATAAGCCTCCTCTGATAGTGAACTTCACTCCCTGTGTGTCTCTGCTTACACAAGACACCCAGGTATCCTGCTTCCTTCCTAAGGAGTGGGATGTTCTTTAAACTGATACAAGATTTGATCCACCATGTTTATAGCACATATTGGATGAACACTAATTTGCAGGAAGTTTTTACGAGTGGAAAACCTTGCTGAAACACATATTATTGAATGGATATCTTGCTGTGCTTGGATCAATGAAGCTTATACTGTGGCTCAGGTCTAATCTTATGACAATTCAGCAATTGAATCCACTTATGTTAGGCTACTGGCAATGTTGCAAGATGCATTTTGTATCTACTGATTAACTGTGTTCAGTTTGTGCTGAAAATGAAAAAGAAATCAATGAAAACACTTAGAAAACTAAAACAGAGAAAGACCTGAACATATCAAAAAACAAAAAGAAGAAACAACCCTGTAAATTCTGTAGTGAAATTGAAGATTTCTGTGAATTAGTATATTTTTCTTCGTACCTGGAACGATTCCTAGGTCATCACACTGAAAATTTAATTTTTAAACATTTAGTGCTTAAACTCTTAAAGTAGCAGCAGCTCTGGACATGTGGTGACTTAATGTGGGACCACTGCAAAATGTCCACTGGAAAGCCATTGACCAGCACACAGGACTGTGATGTCTAAAACATGGTCAAGAAATGTTTCAGACTGCATTCCTGGAATCATGAAGTTGTAGAGTACAGGGATGGAGGTCTTTAACACTTTGTAGTTGTAGGCAGTGAGTGGAAAGAGGTGATCCTAATGCTTCTGCTTAGGGGGAAAAACTTCTATTACATCTCATGCCTTATTAGATAGTGGGAACTACACAGAGGCAATGTGAGCATACTCCACAGAAAACCAGGCAATGTTAGTTTGGGTTGCTCATGGAGATATTTGTTATTAATGCAGATCTAAAAATTCAGTTCTCCCAATTTAAGTGTTTTGGAAGTGATTTTCACTATTGGATTAATCTCCAAATGGGAAAAAATGTAGACATAGCAGTCTAGATTTTGATCTTGCAAAACATTGCCAGGGTCTGCCACTTGGCTCTTGCTTAGTGGCTTCATACAGCTAGGGATACATTTTAGCATGTGTATTTAATGCTTTTGAAAGGTGCTTAGCTGACAGTCTCAGACGGTGACTCCTGGGCACAGTCTGCCTTCAGATACATGCAAGCTACTCCCCTTGATATCAGTGAGAATGCTTATAAGAGCTGTAGGCTGTAGTGTACCCCTATTCCATATCCCTGCCTGCCCTTTCCATGTAGCTTCCCCCTTCACCCAGCTCTAGTCCAAACCACTCCCTCAGGTAACACCGCCCTTGTACCGCCCCTATGCCCTGCCATGTGCTCTCTCCACGCCCTCTCTGCCCCCGATAAGGGACTCTGAATCACGTGAGCCGGGCCTCTCTGCCTTGGGGTTCAGCCAGCCACCAGCTTCTCTCTCTCTGGGCACCATGCCATGTGCCAGCCCCCTGCCTATGGGGGCTGGCACGTGTGCTGGTCCTAGGCCTTGGGGAGTTAGCATGGAATAAAGACCTTCTGCAGTCTCCATGCAAGAGCCTTCTCGCCTCCTTTACCGCCACCGCGTTGTTTTTGTGGCGTGCCATACCATTGCAAGGGAACCACGCACAGCAACAGTAGGCAACTCACATTTTCCTCCTCTCCTCTGCTGCTTTGACATATTGGCAACCTTGAACCTTCCCCTTTTCAATTATCACATTTAATTCTTATGTGATTCTTACATGATTGATCAAAGTGTGCCTACTGGAAGTCAGTGCTGGAACTGCAGCTCTGTGAATGCTTTCATAGAGTTTGCGTCATTGTTTTAATCCTTAGACTAGTCTCAGCATCTCTTGATGATTTCTATAATTCTCCCCCAAACACCTCTGCTGAATACATTATTCTGTATTTGTCTATGTTCTTACACCTTGATCTGATGCAGTTATCTCACAGTGGATTTGTGTGCTGGTGTCTGTTTTTGGATGTGCATCTCTTCCACTGCTTTCCAAATGCGTCTGAATTGCTAAGTTCCTGTTTAAAAATTATTGCTTCCCCTCTCAAAGATCTGAATTTGCTTTCATTTCTTTGATCTTTGGCTACTATTCTGACCCACAGATCTAACTTCCATGTTCTCTCTGTTTTATTCTGGTATCCAGTGATGCTCACAGCACCATCCAGATTGGGCTTAGGCAAAAAAAACCCAAATATCTTGAGTGCCAGGCCATCACTGGCGTCAAAATTGCCAGGGCTTGGCTGTGGGACATCTCTATTTTGCTCACCCCAGAGCCACACTGACAGCTCCTTCTGGTGCCACAGCAGAGGACAGGGCAGGCAGGATGTGGGGCAAGGCAGCAGCACCATCCTCCTGCTCCTCCCATGAAAGCAGAAGGTGCTGCCTTACTGTCCACAAGTCTCCTCTTGCTCCTCAGTCCTGGTAATTTACTTCAGAAGACTAAGAACTAAATTTGCCTGTGCTTCTGAGAAACAAGGAGCTTTTTTTTGATGCCATAAGATTGAAGCATTTTCTGCTCCACACTTTCCTTAATATTCCCCCCCGACACCTTCTGTTCCCATTGCTTAGGCTTTGTCATCATTTGAATCATCTGCTTTCTGAAAGTAATCAGATTAAAATATTAGTTTTCTATATCTGAGATTTCCTCTCCTGACACAGAAAAAACCTGCAAGATGAGGTGGTTCCTCAAAAAATGCCATCACAAAGTCCCGTATTTCAACTATGTTGAAATTCACATTGCCTGTACTCGAAACATCACTTCCACAGATTATTTTACCATTACCATTAAAAGACAATGCCAAGTTCTTCTTATGCTGTACTGATTTTCTAACTTCTTTTCCATTCTAGTTTAAGCTAAAAGCTAACCGTATGTTCTAGTTTAAAGGACAGGTGTCTGCCAAAGAAGATACCTCAGCCCTTCCCAAGAGAAAAGCCCCTGGCTAACACGCTGCAGCCAGCTGCACCCCTTCCCCCAAGCTTGGCCACTTCTTTTGCATCTCTTAAGTACCGATTGTTATCATCTCTTAGGCAACAAATGGGACAAAATTCCCTGAGAGAAAGAAGGAAAAAAAAAAGGAAAAATCTTAACCTCCAACATTATCCACCCTGAATTTTTTCCCATACCAACATGTTACATCAAACTTAAACTTTTAAACTATATACATACATGCATTACCCTAATTATATACATTTATACATCTAGATCTAGATACAGGCACAGTGTGACAGGCAGTTCACCCCAAAACAAGGTCCCCATGAGTATGCATCGTGTCTCTCCATCCCTCTGCATCAGCCACCAGGTGCAACCTGGTCCCTGAGCAAAGACAACCCCATGGATGGGTTTGTCTTTGCTCGAGGTGGAATTAATCCAAACATTCTTTCCTAGCATACCTTTCACATGTACCACCAGAACCTTGTCTCCATCTGTTGTACCCAGGGGTTCAGATTGGGCAGGTCCAGCTTGGTTGGTGGAGCCTCTGGTGTTAACTAATCAGGTGTCCTTTGCTAAATGCAGCTCCCAATTTTTGAAAGTCCCCCCGCCTGGTGCCTTCAAGGTGATTTTTAGCAGTCCACTGCACTGCTCAACTTTACCCGCAGCTGATAAGCAATATGGTACACCTACTCAATACCATGTTCTTTAGCCCAGGTTTTTATAAGGCCATTCTTGAAATAAGTCTCATTGTCAGACTCAGTTCTATCAGGCGTATCATGCCTCCAGAGGACCTGCTTTTTGAGGCCCAAGATGGCGTTACGGGCAGTAGCGTGAGGCCTCCAGCCATCCAGTGGTGGCTTCTACCATTGTAAGCACGTAGCGCTTGCCTTGGCAGGTTTGAGGCAGTGCGATGTAGTCAATCTGCCAGGCCTCCCCATACTTATATTTGGACCACCACCCAAAAGCAGTTTCACTCGCTTGGCCTGCTTGATTGCAGTGCATGTCTCACAGTCATGGATAACCTGGGAGATACTGTCCATGGTTAGATCCACCCCTCGGTCTCATGCCCACTTATAGGTTGCATCTCTTCCCTGATGGCCAGAGGCATCATGGGCCCATCGAGCTAGGAACAACTCTCCCTTGTGTTGCCAATCCAAATCTATCTGTGACATGTCTATTTTCACAGCCCGATCTACCTGTTCGTTGTTTCGGTGCTCCTCATTAGTCCAACTCTTGGGGACATGGGCATCCACATGATGGACCTTCACGAGTAGCTTCTCTACCTGAGTGGCAATGTCTTGCCATTCTTCAGCAGCCAAGATTGATCTTCCTCTATGCTGCCAATTAGCCTTTTTCCACCTTTCCAACCAGCCCCACAGAGCATTGGCTACCATCCACGAATCGGTGTAGAGCGTTGGCCACTTCTCTCTTTCAGCAGCGTACAGGGCCAACTGGTCAGCTTTGAGTTCAGCAAGTTGGCTCGATCCACCTTCTCCTTCAGTAGCTTCTGCGACCTGTTGTGTGGGGCTCCATGTGGCTGCTTTCCATTTTTGGTTTGTCCCTAGAATGTGACAGGAACCGTCAATGAAAAGAGCATAGCATGTTTCCTCTTGTGGCAGTTGGTTGTACGGGGGATCTTCCTCAGCCCAGGTCACTTGTTCCTTCTCCTCTTTGTCAGTCAGACCAAAATTTTCACCTTCAGGCCAATTTATAATTACTTCCAAGATCACAGGGCGATTCGGGTTTCTAGTACGGGTGCGCTATGTGATGAGCGCAATCCATTTGCTCCATTTGGCATCAGTGGCATGGTGAGTAGAGGGAACCTTTCTTTTGAACATCCACCTCAGCATCAGTAGTCGGTGTGCCAGGAGGAGTTGTGCTTTTGTGACAATCACTTCTGAGGTGGCTTGGACTCCTTCATAGGCTGCCAGTATTTCCTTCTCTGTTGGGGTGTAGTTGGCTTCAGACCCTCTGTAACAGTGGTCGACCCTGAGTCTCAGCAGGTACCTTCTGCCAAAGGCTCCAGGAAGGGCCATTGCTCCAGGCTGCAGAGTAGAGCACATTCTTCACCTCTGGTCCTGTCCTGACTGGACCAAGAGCTACCACATAAGTGATCTCCTGCTTGATCTGGGTGAAGGTTTGTTGCTGTTCAGGGCCTCAGTGGAAGTTGTTCTTCTTGCAGGTTACCAGGTAGAGAGGGCTCAAAATCTGGCTGTACTCAGGAATGTGCATTCTCCAAAAGCCTATGGCACCTAGGAAAGCTTGCGTTTCTTTCTTGCTGGTTGGTGGAGACATCACTGTGATCTTATTGATGACCTCGGTGGGAATCTGATGCCGTCCGTCTTGCCACTTCACNGTTTCCTTCTTGTTGGTTGGTGGAGACATTGCGGTGATCTTATTGATGACCTCGGTGGGAATCTGATGCCGTCCGTCTTGCCACTTCACTCCTAGGAACTGGACCTCTCAGGCAGGTCCCTTAACTTTACTCTTCTTGATGGCGAAGCCGGCTTCCAGGAGAATCTGGATGATCTTCTCTCCTTTCTCAAATATTTCCATTCCCCACACAATGATGTCATCAATGTACCGTAGATGTTCTGGAGCCTCACCCTTTTCCAGTACAGTCTGGATCAGTCCATGGCAGATGGTGGGACTGTGCTTCCACCCCTGGGGCAGTCGATTCCAGGTGTACTGCACGCCCCTCCAGGTGAAGGCAAACTGAGGCCTGCACTCTGCCTCCAGGGGAATGGAGAAAAAGGCATTAGCAATGTCAATAGTGGCGTACCACTCTGCTGCCTTGGACTCCAGCTCGTACTGGAGCTCCAGCATGTCCGGCACAGCAGCACTCAATGGTGGAGTCACTTCATTCAAGGCACGATAGTCCACTGTCAATCTCCATTCTCCGTCAGACTTGTGCACAGGCCAAAGGGGGCTGCTGAAGGGTGAGTGGGCCTTGCTGACCACCCCTTGGCTCTTCAGCTCATGGATCATCTTGTGGATGTGAATAGCGGCATCCTGACTCATCTGATACTACCGGTGCTGCACTGTCAAAGTGGCAATTGGTACTTGTTGTTCCTCCACCTTCAGGAGCCCAACTGCAAAAGGATTCTCTGACGGTCCAGGCAAGGTGTTCAATTGCCTAATGCCCTCTGCCTCCACAGCAGCTATCCAAAAAGCCCACCTGAGTCCTTTTGGATCTTTGAAATAGGTGCTCCAGAGGGAGTCTATGCCCAGAATACACAGGGCCCCTGGGCCAGTCCCAATAGGATGTTTCTGACACTCCTTTCCAGTCAGGCTCACCTTGGCTTCCAACAAGGTCAACTGCTGCTATCCCCCTGCCACCCCAGCAATAGAAACAGGTTCTGCCTCCACATGTCCAAATGGCATTAGGGTACACTGTGCACCAGTATAGATCGAAGCTTCGTATTTCTGTGGCTCTGATGTGCCAGGCCATCAGATCCACACAGTCTGAAAGACATGATTCTCCCATGCCTCTATCTGGCTAGAGGCAGGGTCCCTCCAGGGTCCCTCTAGCCCTGGCTATCATTCCTGGGCATACATACTAGAGGTTCCTTCAAGGGGATCCGACATATCATCCTCTCTTCTGTAATACCTGGCAGCTCGGTCATGGGAGGCTGAGGCTACTTTCACTTTAGCGGAACCCCCTCAGTTAGTGTTTTCCCTTTTGAGTTCACGCACCCATGCTGCCAGGACAGAAGTGGGTTTCTATCCCACCTTCTCATGGCTCCCCCATGGTCACACAGGAAGAACCACAGCTCAGATCGTGTGGTGTACCCTCTCCCTCTAGCTGGCGGACATCGGGCTCTGACGCTGGGGCCTGTGACTCGCACTGGTGCCGCATGGGAACTGTTCTTCCTCACCTCCTTCATCACCTCCTCCCTAATTTCCTTTTTGAGATTCTTAACCACAGCAGAGACATGAGCCTGCATCGGGCCACTGATCATACTCATAATTCCTGAGCTTTCTGGCTACAGAGCCCACTGTCTCTCAGTTGTCCTCGGCATTAATGGTTGTGATGAAGGTGGATGGCCCTAGATTTGCCAGGTTCCACAACATTTGCCCTGTGCACCTGACCTTGTCATTACCGTGCTGTCCGTCCCTTCCAAAAAGTATCTCTAACTCAAAAAGTACTGCCACTTCTCTCGTGTGTTGGATCACTTCCTCAATGATCTTCCAGGGTGTTCTATGATGGTAGTCCTTCATTCTCCCTCTGTGAACAAACCTCTCTCTTACACTCATTAAAAGCTGCTCCCAGAGAGAAAGGGGCCCTGGCTCCCTCACAAACACCTGATCAATACCCATGTCCTGGGTCAAAGACCCCAAATTCCTGGCTTCGCCACTACCTAGTTGCATGCCTGTACCCATAAGGTCCCAAATCCAAAGTAACCAGGTTGCATAATCCTTGTGCCCCTGTTGTACAATGTCTTTTCGCAGATTACGGAGACTATCATATGACAGGGACTCAGTGATGATTTCAGGCTCCGGCTCTCCTGCAGGTTGTGAGGGCCCTGGTACCTTATCATCATTAACTGGGTGTACTGATTTGGCCTTATACTTCTTCCTCTGCACAGGGGCAACTGCTGTGGCTGCCCTTGTGATTCAGCTGGAACCAGGATGTGGGTTCCACTGCTGCACCATCAGACTCTCCCTCTTTGAGGCAGGGACAAGGTTTCCCACGAGCTGGGGCAGGGTATTCCCTCAGCATCTGGTGTATGTCCTCCAATACCCCCATCCAATCTGAGTGGTTAATTTCTGAGGTGGGACAGTGTCAGGCTCTGGGGCAGTGTCAGGCTCTGGGGCCGTGTCAGGCTCTGGGATGGCATCCCTAGTCTCTGGGGTAGGTGTCTGGGTGGTTATGCAAGTCAATCTCACCTTATCTCTGAATGCCAAATAGAATAGGCCCAACAGCAACACCAGCCACTGTATGATATAGTTAGCATCTAGAGGAAATTTGAACCCTTCAAAAGCTGGTGGGGTAGGCTGAAAAAATGGGTGAAGAGTTGGGAGAAAACTTCCCCTGATATTACTTCATCACAATGGGTACCATTATTAATGAAACCCCAAAAACATACACTTACTGTGTGATAGCCCTGTATCCAGAGGAAGTTAAAAATCCATGAATTCCTCACCTTATGGACCTATTGTGCAAAAATAGGCCCAACAGCAACACCAGCCACTGTATGATATAGTTAGCATCTAGAGGAAATTTGAACCCTTCAAAAGCTGGTGGGGTAGGCTGAAAAAATGGGTGAAGAGTTGGGAGAAAACTTCCCCTGATATTACTTCATCACAATGGGTACCATTATTAATGAAACCCCAAAAACATACACTTACTGTGTGATAGCCCTGTATCCAGAGGAAGTTAAAAATCCATGAATTCCTCACCTTATGGACCTATTGTGCAAACTGGGTGTTGGGGTTTGGGAGTTGTTTCTTTTTTTTTTCTTTTCGTCTTTCTTCTTTTCCTCTTGAGGAATTTTTCCCCATACTAAAGGATAATTGCCAGGTACTTAAGGGGGACAAAAGGTCTGGCTGAAGCAGGGAGGGGACTTCTCAACTGCCCTGTTACCTGGGCAAAGGCTAGTTTTTTTTCAGCTCGAGCTCTTTTTTCGGCTTTCAGAAGACACGGAGGCTGCAGTCGGTTTTGGGGAGAGGTCTCCCTCACTGCAGGTTTTCTGCCTTCTGCTACCTTCTTTTCTTTCGGCTGTGAGTGGGGATTTCTGCTGGCCGGAGCCGCTGCTGAGAGGGACCCTTTCACCATCTGCTGGGGTGCCTCAGGGGCCCGGGACCCCGAGCCCCTCTTTCACTGCGCCGCCGGAAGGCAGCTGCCTGCCTCCGCCGTCTTCTTTGTTGCTGTTTTTGAGCTTTCGCTACCCTGCCCTGCCGCCAGCACTGCACCCCCTGCCCGCCGAGACCTCCCGGAGTTCCC
>VXAZ01001749.1:1262428-1406530 GCA_013399875.1 Gymnorhina tibicen | reverse complement strand
TATAACTTTGAAATTGAGGGGCTTTCAGGCAAAGATATGGGAAAAGGAATAACAGTTCTTTACTAGTATATATATATATGTATGACAAGGCAAACAAACAACAGCAACGGCAGCAACAACAAACAGGACCAGAACCCAGTGCCGGCCTCTCTCAGCTGTCGGGCCCTTTCCCCTTCAGTGCAGTTACGGTCGCAGCCAGCAGGGGCGCTGGTGGCTCCCAGCCGGGCAGGGCAGGTGCGATGGTTCCCCCGCGGCTGCAGGGGGCGCTGTGGCGCGAGCTCAGCCGCCTCACTGCATGTGGTAATGGTGGGCGCGCTGGCAGGAGAGATAGAGAAGGGGCTTCCTTTATAAACCCACTGGGGCAGCTGGTCCCGGTGCCCCTCCGGATGGCGAAATGGGCTGTAGCAGGAACCTCAGAGCAGCGGCTGGAATGGCAGAGGCGAGCAGCTTCCAGAATGGCAAACAAAATGTAGCAGAAACTGCACAGCCATAGCAGGAGCCATGGAGGGGGTTGGGCAGACATGGGTTATTGGGATAAAGTGTAGCAGAAAAAACCCTGAAGCAGCAGCAGAAAAACAACAAGGCTGGGCAGCAGCAGCCCGGCTTCCACAAACAGGCCGGAGACACTCTCTAGGAGGGGGAAGAGGGTCTGGGTCCTGGATTTTCCCCTGAGGTACCTGAGTAGGTGGTGAGAGTCCTTTGCAGTGAGATTGGGTGTTTGATAAGGTCCTAGTTCAATGACCACTTCTAGGAGCAAAGCCTCACTCACGGTGGAATCAGTTGATGGTGGCAAGATGGAGCCCCTCGGTGGCAGTGAATTCTTCCCACAGCAATCACAGACCAGCCATCTTCCCTCCAATCTGATCCCGAGATCCAGCGAGGACCTGAGTCCAGCCCCTCGCCCCCCAGTCAAAAATCTCGAGATATTTCTGCCCTTCCCAAGAGAAAAGCCCCTGGCTAAGAGGCTGCAGCCAGCTGCACTCCTTCCCCAATCTTGGCCACTTCTTTTGTTTCTCTTAAGTACCAGTTGTTATCATCTCTTAGGCAACAAATGGGACAAAATTCCCTGAGAGAAAGAAGGAAAAAAAAAAAAAGGAAAAATCCTAACCTCCAACACCATAGCATTCCCACTGTTTGCTCTATTGCTTCTGTGCCAGAAAATCATCTGCTGCAAGTGTTGCATTTGTAGTTTAACAGGACACAAATCAGAAAGGAATTTTTGGCTTTCAGAGTTATGTCCAAAGGTTAATAACTGCAGAATGTAGTGCCAAATACTTTTCTTTGTGATGTTACTGTGAGCATGCAAGCAAATTCCGCTTTTCTGACTAGTGGAAAAAATCAGATAACCCCAAGTGAAAACCGTACTAAATCTGAAAAGATGCTAATGTGCTAAGAAGCTGGTGAGGCCTGAGATGAGATGAAAAAAGGCCTCTATTTCCTAAGAAATAAAGATTCAGGTGAAGAAGATGAATAAGATCCTGTGGATAAAATGGAAAGTAAAGATCTTTCTCTTGTTTCCAATACAGTGCTGCTAGAGGGTCTCCCAAGAGATTTCTGTTAGTCTATATATTTTAGATTCCTGATGTTTAGTTGTTTCAGCACAAAAACAATGAAATAACATAAACCCATGTCACAGCATATCCTTTTGCCTTGGTATCATCTGTCTGAAGACTTTAATGTTGACCAAGATACTGCATCTCATTTGTAGTTTAGTTTAGGTTCATTGTTCACGGAGCTAATGGACTCTTTGAGGCTTGCAAGCCTGAGTGAGCTGGACAGGTGAGGGCTGGCAGAGATCCAGGACATGGGTAGAACTCAACAGCTTTCCTATAGTTTGATTTTGAATATCATAAAAGCCCAACTTTGATAACAGATTAGTGCATCATTAGTGTAATATTGTACAAACTCTGATTAATGCATTTGCATTTTATCAATAAATGTAGCTACATGTATACAAAACTCCTTCTACATTAAACAACGCTGACACGAACGTGGTTATGTATGTGTATGTGCCTTTCCTTTGGTGCATAAAGAGTAATTTTTATTGTGTTTAACTCCAACAGCCACATTTTTATTAGCTGGTTACAAATTTCCTTAGCACAGGACTTCTCAATTATTATTAATTGTTGTTATCCTCAAAGAAACAAGCCCATTAGGCTCGAGTGCTGTCTTGTTACTCCTGTACATGGATCGAAGCTGGGGAATGACTCAGCAGAACTCAGACAGGTACAGGCCGCCCCGGCTACCCCTTCATGGTCAAGCCAACAACCAAAAGGTAAAAGGCTAACAGAAGGTTTCCTCCAGGGCTGCATCTGAACCCCAAAACACATCTGTGGTGGGGTCTTCCTCTTCTGTTTCCTGGGAAGCTGTTTCACATATCTTGAATTGTGTGTGAATGTTTGTTGTGGAGGGGATGTGCTAAGTGAGATCTGGGCTGCAGCCCGGCTTCCTGCCCTGCTGGGGACTGCCCTGGTGCAAAAGGGAGAGGGTATTTGTCCCTCCTTGTGGACACAGTAGCTCTTGGGTGCGGACTGGAAAATACCCTTGCTCGGGCATCATAAGATTACAGGTCACTGACTGCCCTGCTTTTTATCTCAAAGATGATAATTTTCAAAAAGTGCCTAATAAGCAAGAAACACTCCTGAATTTTGGAATTAGGTTTAGGTGATATAATGTAATTCTCGCCTTTCAACTATTGGTTTCAACTTTGCCTTTCATTCTTTCAAGTTGTTCCTTGTCATGTTCTAGTTCAGAAAACATTAAAAGTAACCTTTTCCTAATGTTACAAGATATCAGGAGAGTTGTCTTCCTGAATCATGGAAGTGTTTAATTTCAAGAAGGGGGCGAGTTATCATCTGACTAATACAACGGAAAGGAATTGTGCCTGGAGGCAAGGTCCCTGGACTGGGACTCAGGGACTGTGTTTCCAGCTCAACTTTGTGGACTTCTTTCTACTGTTTTCTCTTTTAAGCTTTCTATATCTCATTTACTTAGGCTTTAAGTTCTTTAGGGTTGAGGCTTTACAGTGTACCATGAAACTATGAGGTCCTGATTTTCACTTGGAATGTCTGGGTACTCTAATAATTGAAAAGAAAAAAAAAAAGCTCACATCATTGGCTTAGTGTAGGAAACAGAAAAGTCACAAGGCCTCTGATGCAGGGTCACTCCTAAAATCACTCTATTCATCATCTCAGCCTTTTACCGTCATCTAAAGTTCGTTCTTTATATGTTTTGGCACCAGTAAAGTGTATGTTAAAATTCTCATCTCCCTCCTAGGGGTGTTATTAGCTTTAACACATTAACATTTATACATACTTTTATATGGCTGGATGAAAGTAGCTATAGATACACAGTGCTCTGCATTAATGGCAAGGCTTATGCACTATGGAGAGGGAAAGGGGGCCTTGCATATGAGATACAGCCCCTCTGAGGGCAGCACAAACCAAAGGGCATCCCAATTCAGATATCTGATGCTGGGCAAAGCTTGTATTCCTGGAGTTGAATGAGACAGGAACATGCTGGTGAGCAAGGCACACCATGGTGGGGACTGTGGTGGCACTCAGAGCTAGAAACACCCCCTGACTGTCCTTCCAAAGCACAGAACACAATCAAACAGCTCCCAGACTTCTGCAGCAAGAAGTCTAAAGAGATTTAATTGCTCTAGTTTTAGAACTGGGTAATTGTAGCTAGTCAAAGTGTTTCAGCACTGCAGTAATAATTAACCATGTAGTGCACTGGTTCTCCTGACAGCCCAGATGTCGGGCTCTGCAAAACTAATTTCCTTCTTCTCTATTAATATGCATTTACAGCAAAATCTATGCCACTGACCTTATATCTTAATGATCATTTGGTTATAGGAAAAGATGCAAGTCAGAATGCCAGAGTTTAAATGTATCTAACTGCACAGCAAAAAAATACCAGTTGGTCTGGGAACTAATTTCAGTTCCCTCTGAGGAAGAAAAACCTTCATTGCATCAGACGATTTTTAAATGCCATGATCAACTATTTAGAAAACTCATTTAAAAGATTTTGTATATCTGAGATCCTAGTTTGTTCAGGTGAGCCTTTTTTCTCATAAAAACCTCATAAAGTAAACACTAAATATATGAATTTATTCAAATTTCAGATTTCTAAAAATACTCTTGAGAGCACTGTGTAACTACAAGTGCCTGTGAAGAAATTCCTAGTTTAAAATAAGAGTCCAGTTCCTTGAGGATTGAAAGATGAAGTAATAATCTTGGGTAGATGTGGAGCTACAATGTTTTTGAGTAACATGGCTTTGAGAGAACATAAAGAAAGAAAGGCAGATTTCATGAAGCTGTTCTGTTGTTTGTGACAAATCCTGCAGATACACAACATTTAAAAGATGCTTTTGGGTTTTGTTGTGGTGGACCTATAGTTGAGTTCAATTAGATTAAATATCTGGGATCATCCAAGCCATTGTGAGGCACCTGACAAGTGTGTGTGGGCTGTGTGCCTCCAGGAAGCATTTGGAAAGAAGGATCAAGCTGGGCACTTTTCTGCCAATGGGATTCATTCATTCAGCAGTGTCATCTGTGTTCGTAAGAGAAAGAGATTGCTCTGAAGAAGGGGGCATATTAGAAAAGTCAGAGTTTGAGCTGACCTTAGGGGTTTGTGTCTTTCACAATTTTATACTTACATTTATTTTGTTTCAATTCATGTGAGTCAGCCTGCATAGGAAGAAATCCTCCACAAAAAAAAGTTTTACAGCAGTTATTAGATCTTCTGCGTCATTTAGAATCCTTTCAACAGCAGAACTGGGCCAATCCCAACCTTTTTGTTATGTTTTGGGTCTTTAGAAGTTTGTAATGAAAAGGAATTGTTCTTATTTCAGCAAATAACCCAAATCCACACTGAAACACTCCAGGAAAGACCAGGCCCTGCATCCAGGGGAAGTGACACTTCTTATGGAGAGGCACCTGAGGCTGCTCACCACTGTAGGCTGTTCTCCTTCGGCAGATCTGCCAATTAAAGATGGAATTCACACTCTGTTATTGCCACTAGCAGACACATAATATTAAAGAGAGTTTGTTTTGTATATGCAGTTGTCCAGAACTCAAAGTATTATGAAATATGACAATGAAATAAAAGCTACAGAATTAAAACATTCTTGAAAAGGCAAATATATATATCAAGAGATTTTGCACAAGTTCCATCCCAGCATTGCATACTGCATTTCTGCTTGCAAAAGAACTATTAATTTGGAAAAAGAGAACAGGAAATATCACTATATTCAGAGAATTGTTCTGCTGAGGAAAAATAACTTACTTAATTAAAGTGAATTGACTAATTTGAAAATATCTAAAGCTACCTCTGGACAATATTAAGGTGAAGGACAAAATGTATAGTTTATAGGAAACATGGAAAATGATATGTTCTCTGATGATTGGCTAAAAGTATTTGATGTGAAACGTCTCTTAATGAAATTTTCCCCCAAAATAATGATTACAAGGTGCTTGAGGAAATATTTAAATCTAATTTAGCTTTATTGCTGGTGTTCTAGGTTAATGAAAAGCATTCCCTAGGGAGCTGCACATTGCCTGCTATGTTTTTTCTTACTATGAATCTCATGACATAAACCATAAGAATATTTTAAAAATTATGCTACAGGATCATAATGCACTTACAAGCAGATGGAACAGGGCTGGCACAGAACAACCTGGCTACCTGCTCCATCACTTCTCTGTGATGTCTGTGACATTAGCAGCAGGAAAAAAATACAATTATTTGTGAAGCATTATCTGTGTTTTTCGTTTAAGAAAGGAAAAAAATAGTGAAACATCCCAGTTAAGGTGCTGAAGCACCAGAGAGCCATTTACCAGCCTAACTCTTTCCTAGTGGAGACTTCTTTGCTTGAAATACAGCACGCTGCTTTAAGTCTGTGCACTTTTCAAAGAACACCTCCAAAGATATCTGTTATGCAAAGGTATCTACATGCATTGATATGGTAATCAAATGTAAATGTCATAGTAGGTTACTTGAGATTATGTATTTTACAACACAATTACATTCCCATTAAATTAATACAGGAATCTTGCATTAGCAAGACACACTTGCTGACAAATACCTATTAAATGGTTGTGACAATGCAGAAAAATACAAATTTTGACTGATGTTGAAATACATGCCTTCATTGCAATAGATAAACAATAGCTGATCCACTTCTCAGTGGTCTTTGGGTTTATTTTTCCTTATCCAATTGCTGTATTCACAACCTGGGTACCTAATACAGTGACCTGTATTTCAATATGTGCTTGAAAACAAACCCAACCAACCCCCAAACGTAATCGCTGTGAGAATGGATAAGTTTCCATGTCCAAGGGGGGAATGTTCAAATGATTTATGTGTCTAATACTATGCCCTCTTTATCTTCAGCACATGCCTCGAAGTTCCAAACTTAAGTAGTTTCCTGACTTAGGAATTTGTGTTACAGATTTAAAGGTGGCACAACTGATTGTCCTGTTTACAGCCTTGAGTCTACCTCTTGGCATGTTACAAGGTTCCTACACTAATGATTTGTTCCTTCCAGTTGATGGTGTAGAGCTCTGAGTATTTGGCAGTGAACACACCACCTGTGCTGGGTTACTTTGATACCAAGAGCTGGAATCCTTTTTCACTTTTTTCTTGTTGCAGCAATGGAAATCCCTACTTCCAGCTTCCTGACTTGCCAGGAAAGGTGGAGGAAACCTTGTATCCTGGTGAAAACTCCAGAAGAAATTAGCATTCTAAAGAATTCTACTGAGAAGCTGTGTCCTTTTCCCAGAACTCTCCAGGAAAAATTGGTCATTTGTTTAAGCTGGACTCTTTGATACACTGGGAGACATTGTCACTGTCTAACCTGAAATGCTTCCGTAAGAAATGTTGGATGCTATCTTCTTCCAGTGACTGAAAAGAGGCTGCTGAAACTCATGGAGGCCACTGCAAAATAAAAACAATGATGGAAAGTTGGAGCCATTTCCTTGGCTGTAGTAGCTCACAATAACTTTCAAAAAGTCAATATCGCTACACTTAATTACTCTGAGTAAAAAATTTTGGTCCATATTTTCATCAGTCTTTTGGAGCAATAGAATCTTTGTCACCCACAGCACAGCCTTCGTGGTGGCATGGACCAGAATTAACTCTGGCTATGGAACCAGCCCAGATTGATCGCTGAAGTAAAAAGCCTTTTTACTTACAAAGACAGACTTGCATTAAGTATGCACAAATCATAGGCTGAGACAGAAGAGTCTTTCCTATAGCTGTTGTCAAAGGCAATGAAACGAAGTATTTGTGTAGATTCAGTTCTCATCTGAGATATTAATGCATGCAAAATCTTTTTGGATTCCTTTCTACAGCCACAAACCTTAGCTCAACCCTTAATCTCATGATTTGGCCTCAAATTTACAAAAAAAAGCCAGTCATATAGCTTTTGCAGCTGTCTGCAACATAATTCATAGTGGAAAATTCATTTCGGCTTGATTTATTGAGGGTGCTCACTTAAATCTTCTGTAGCACGATAGATTGCATCTCAGTAAAAGGGGCCAAACCAAATGGTATTTGGATGAAGTATAAAGCTTCAGACCTTGACCTGTGCAAATTCCTAAGACTCAATGACTTCATCATCCAGCCATTGCTAAATTAAAGACGAAGAGCGTAGGAAGTTGTGCATAGCAGATGCAAATGTGTTTTATATAGAATATGCTAACTTTGACTATTTTTTGGTTATTGTTTGCACACCCAAGGAACGTAAGATGAATTTGTACAGATTCTTTGTGGGTGTAGGAAATGCACACTCATCTAATAAAAGAAACTATGTACATGAAAATTTAGTTTTCTTGGAATTCAACCAAATTCATCTATGTGAAGTAGGCAGTATTTTCACATATATTTATATATATATAATTTTTTCTTCCGAGTACAAAAAATAATCCATCCTCATCATGAGTACATTTTGAGAGATCCATTATATGAGTTAAATAGTAACAAAATGCATAAATTACATGAAAAAATATGTGGTGATGTTCTTGTAGGACAAAGACTAAAAATTTGTAAAGCCCAAGCTGAATATGCTTATATTAAAAAAAAAGTTTTAATGTCTGTTCTGGAACTGAAAAGAATTGGAAAAAGTTCTCCTGTATGCTGAGAAAGAGGTGAAACAGAAAGAAAACTTGAAAGCTGCCTCATACAGCAAGTAACACTGTCTGTGATCTGCATTTTAAAAGCATCTTCAGAAAGAACCAAGTCAAAACAAGGATTATCAATACAAAAGTATCATCAGAAGGATAGAATTTTATGGGCCTTCTTCCATGCTTAGACAAAAAGATATAAATGTGCAAGTAGGAGGCTGAGAGAGGATTATGACATTACATGGAATGATTATGCTTTTATTTCCACAGGTAATCAAATGGAGAAACAATGGAGTCAAACTCGAGATATCCTTGCTTCTTTTTGCTCTTTGTCTGCCACTCCGATGAGGAAATTACATATTTACAAGTGAAGAAAAATAACAGTTCACAAGATATTCCTCCATCCAGTGTCAGAACTGCCAATCTGTGTTTATTTGTGTAGGGATTGTGAACAACCCGAACACAGACCATGCGCATGGTCTAGATTTGTGAACAGACACAAAGGGCCTCCACTCGAAGAAATGAGAACAAATAAAGAATGGCTGCTACAAGGGTAAAACATATGTGCAAATGGTCATTCGTGAAAAGCAACATTCAGTGGTGAAATAGCATTGTAGTTACTGTGGCAGTGAATGGCGCAGCTCTCACCTTTCTTCACATACTGTTTTCAACCCAATCTTATTTCAAGTGTCATTGTCCAAAAAGCCCTGACCAACTGTTTCAAGGTGACACTGGGATGCCTGGGACATCTTTTCCACTTTTATTTTTTGATGTATATGTATTAAATCATTCTTAATTCTTGCTAACGAAGAGTTGGTATTTTTTTCTATTTCTATATGAAGGCCTAGCCCACCTGTTTTTATACAAGCACATACACTTTCATTCATTGTATTTGACCTAAACATTCTATTTTTATTTAACACTTTATGTGTAAAATTTACTATATCAATATATTATAAGTCAATAGAAGAAGCATTTGCCTTATAATGATCATGCAGCTATTCAACCTGATTGACCTTGTTACAGCTTGTCATTCAATTTCTTAACTAAAAAGATGCAATTCTATTTCTATAGAGCACCCAAGGAAGATGAAATTCTGAGCCAAAAATAAACCAAACCTCTTCTGGAACTTACAAAGAAATGTCTTATCATACTCTAGTGTGATAGGTCATTGATTTACTGCCTCTGACAAATTATAATTAATTTGGAAAACATAATGTTTCTTACCCTCATTAATATTTTTCTTTACTATAGGGATAGAAGTCTGAAACTTGGACAAAATAAGAGAGGTCATAAATAGAGCATCATTCTTTCACTCTTTTGGGAATTTACTGAAGTCGTCAGAGAGGCAAGTTATTTAAGAATGTGCTTAAATGTCCCTTGTCAGTAAAGAACATGAGCACATTCTTCTCTTTGCTTGGAGATTTAGGTATCTTTTTACTATACTTGGTTGAACTGAGGAATCATTTTAAATTCAGAGATAGAGCACAATTTGTACTGTAAGACAGGGAAATATAAATCCAAATTCCAACTTCCTCATAAAAAGGAATCTTAGCATTATTTCTTGACTTCATTTAGCAGGGATGAAGAAAGATTTTATACAAGAATACTGCTTTGACAGTGGTGCTTTGCAGTAGAGATTGCTCCTTGAGTTTCCTTTCCAGAGTCTGATACCTATGAAGAGCCCACCATTGTGGTGGTGAGTTCTGAAAAGCAGCTGTCAGGGTTCCTATCAAAATGGTTTTGGGATCAGCATTTCAAGGAGCAAAGGATATGCTACAACTGTTTTACCTAATCCAGTCAAGCCCAGCAGTGTTCACCAGGTGATGCCAAAGAGGTGTTATAGATGTTGTGACCAGTTAAATTGTTAAGGTTCTATTACTTTCTACATAATTTTATAATCATTTTATAAACATTAATGCAAGACATTAAATCAAGCATTGCACTTGAAGTTTAAAAATAAACTCAGGACTGTAAATATTTATATGTGTTAATAATAATGTCACCAACCCAAACTAAGCACAAGCAAGTGTAACATCACATGGCATATGAAATTCCAGATCTTAGTGAAAGCCCTCAGAAATCGATGGCAGTAAGTCTGTCTGCTGACATCAGCCAGCTTGCCAAACGTCAAACCAAATGCGAGTCATTCTGAAAGCTGGTTTTGTCTGGTTTCTCCTGGAAAACTGCATTGTGGCACTTTTAATTTTTCCCCAAGAGTCAATTAAAAAATGAATGCAGGAGGAAGGCATTTTTTCATTTTTTCATCTTTTGCTGAGAGAAGTATCTTCTTGATCTTAGATGATTATAGATTTAATGACTCATTTCATTAGCTGACACTGCTCCGAATGGCTTTAGTTAAGAAACTATCCATCACTGCTGGAAATTCAGCTTCAAGTATTTGTCTGCAAACAGTTAACAGCCAAGATGGATGACAGGAGATGGAGAGGAAGGACGTGGCAGGAGGTGCCATGGTTTTGTAGAGCCTGTTGTCTGCAACCAGATGTCCATTGCCCAGCCCATTCCACAGGCTCTCCTCAGTGATTTCCTGCAGAGCACAAACTGCGGAAGGGACCTTTGCCTTGGGGCTGCACCTACAAAGCTGTGAACTCTCCAACATCGAGTGTTTAATTCCAGCAAAGGGATACCTTGTCATCCACTGTCACTGAATGACACTGAGTGACGTCCAATTCATCCTTGCCACTAGATGACAGCACAGCAACACACATCTAGGAAGGAACCACTATTTTGATATGGGTTAAGAATTCCTGGAGACACAAGGTTCAGGAATTTTAGGACTAGCCCCATGGAGGCAAGAGATGACATGAAATTGCAGTGTCTTTGGACTTCCCCATCCAACATGAATGATGAGAAGGAACTTGCCTGATGTCTGTGCTGCTGAGCAGGACAAAAGCCTCACATGCACTGGAATGTTCTGCAGCTGGATGGTTTCCTGGTGTTTCTACAGGTAAAGCAGAAAGTATGAGAACATGGGGGCCAGCAACCCTCAATGCCAAAACACAGACCTGGCTACTAAATCCAAATATCTAAGGAAGGTATTTGGTACAAGAAGAAATTAGGGTCCTTTTGAGATCAGATGACTTCTGATGTTTAGTTTAACAAGTCTTTTCCCAGTGCTGATCTGGGAACTTCAAGGATAGAGTAGACATTTACATATTGAAAGACTAGAGAACGCTGGTACTAATGGATGCTTTGGGCTGGAAAACACCAATAATTCTGCCATTATTTCATGCACACTTCTTGACACAGTCAGGATTTCTGGTAAAATACTTAACTTTAGTCAGATGTTCTGATGAGAAATTAAAGACAATTAAGGGAAAAATCCTGAGTTCAATTTCATGAACATTAATTCTGGAGAGTTGCCGGAAACAAGAATCTTCCTTTCTTCTCTTTTTCTCTACTCCAAGTTAAACTATTCTTCCAAAAAGAGAAAGAAGAGGGCTACCACACAAACAGGTCTCTGCTCCTAACTTCTATAATCGAGTCCACTCCCTGTGCTCAGTGCAGGGCGGTGGAATACATGATCTCTTGAGATCCTCTTCAATTCCAGCTTTCTTTCTTAAGTCACTGTAATCCTTGATCTTGAATTAATACAATATTTAGTTATATTAACTCTTCACTCCCAAAGAAGGACGATCTAGGAGTAGGTCAATATTCCTGTGCCACAAGACAGGGCTCTACACCAGACTCTAAGGAGAAGGGTCTCTCATGGGAGAATAATCTAGAAATTCCTTCAACTGAATTCTTGGACTGGTCTCCCATATTTGTGCAAGCACTCTACCTTCAGGATATTTGGAGATCAGTCCCAGTCTCTTTCCTCTCCTCTGCCCTTTCCCAGAAATTTCTGAACATAAGTCTTTTTTTTGCTTGTCAAAAAATATGGTACATCCTGTGAAAATGCTTGCTTTTGAAAACCTTGCTTTTCCAAGAAATAGTCATTTCCAAATTTTTTCTGATCAACAGATGGGGAGAAGGTTTATGGTTTTCTGTGGCAAAAAAAAAAAAAAAAAGGAAAAACTGTGGATTTAATTTCAGTGTAACATTTCAACCACCACCCCCCCCCAAAAAAAAAAAACCAACCCAAAAACCAACCTGTCTTGCTTATCTGTCCTTTCTTAAAGGTGGACATGTCTAGTCCTGAATTATTAGACTGCTTTCCTCCGTGTTTGATCAGTCCCTGAGAATTAGTGCTACTGCATACGTGTAGGTATTCACCACATACAGGTGGTGACACAACAGGACTGCAATATATTAGCATTTTGTGACCAATTCTTTAACATGTTTACAATTTTCCTCATAATTCTGCTTTCTTTCAAAGGGTAAGGAGAAATTACAACCCACTGAGAAAAGGAGGAGAGAATAGTTGTGTGTGGGCAGAGAATAAGTGTATTCCAGGATTTTGTCACTTTTTCTTTCATCTCTTTCTTTCTATTTGATAATACAGCTGGTTGATACCATACAGGGAGTACTTTATCATTGGCAAAAAATGTGTAGGAGAAAAAAACCCCAAGCATGCCATTAATTGCTTATAAATATATGCTCTCAACACTAGCAATCAGCCTTCAGGATTTTTAACCTCTAAGTTCTGTTCAATTCCTTCATTTGAATAAAATTATCAACTTGTACCTTTTCTAGCATGATTAAACACATCACTTGCAGGCAGGTTATGATTAAATAGGAAAGATTTGCATTTTTTGAAATACACAGTCTGTGTGTCTCTCTGTAGGTGTGTCTGTGCCTATCCATGTCCCAGTATCAACTTCCGCAAGTCTGGATACACACATGAACGTCTGTGCCCATGTCTGCATGTAAATAGGGGAGTGGGGAGCAGGAAAGAGAAATCAAAGCTAAGTTACATGGAATGATCTAGATGTTCAGGCCAGATTCTTCAATCTTCTGCACCCAGTTGCATCCGATGTGACATTCATAAGAATTCAGTACTAGATTTCTCACGGAAGTTCAAGACCCAAGGTGCTGAGCCTTCCTCATTCTTCCAACCAAATAGCCTGAGGAGCTCAGCTGGAGGTTGTTATTTCTTTCCTAGAAGACCTGTGTTTTAAAAGCAAGTAGGATTAAAAAAGAAACTCTCTCAGCTTGCTGAAAGCTTTTTCTTTAGACAGTCATGTCTCGCATACATATGGTTGCACCTGCAAACACTATAGGAATATTTGTGCAGGCCTGTTGAAAAGCTGGCCATAAAAGTAATTTTCCCCAAAGTCATGGCTATAAAAAAAAAATTCCTTACCAAAATGTTACATGCTTTTAAGTCTGTTTTTATTTCCCGTATTATTTACTGTCATTCCGCCCTTGCCCCACCCTACAGAGTACCAAGGCTGTGCTTGAGAGAGACACAAACATTCTCTCATCTCATGCTCTGATGCTATAATGTGTTCTGATACTGCAATAATAAATGAGAAAATTAGTGCCGGTAGTACAACATATCAGTATACAATAGGAAAAACCACATGAGGGATGGTAGAAAGGGGAGTATCTCGTGTCTACTCAGTGGTAATTGGGAATAAGGTGGGCACCTCTGCTGATCATGTGCCTGCCTATTGGCAACTGAGTCTGAACTTCACTTTTTCATCACTTGGCTGGTTTAACACTGATACAACACCATTGTGGAATTAAGACCAACTGGCAACTGGTAAAAATGAGGGCGAAGTTAAGCCTCCTCTAACTAAATATCATCCAGTTGATCTTCTTTTCCTCACAGTCTTTAGCTTTTCTCTACCTGTGGCCAATGTAGGAGGCTTCTTGTCCTTTTAGGGCAGGACATTTAATTTGTTGTTGCTGTTCATCTTGTAGTTACAGCAGTCAATCGGCTTCAAGGGCTGCACTGTCACTTATGGTCCCAGAGGGCCAAAATGCAGAGAAAGGCCATGTTACGACTTGCACTTGTACTTCTGTCATGAGAATCAGGAGTTTATCATGTTAATAAGATTATGGTAAGAAGAATGCTGTCTAAGGATGACAAATTCTAATGTCTTAGGATCCACGCTTTTGTACAGTATAGCTTTTGTCTTCATTCATGGACTTGCATTACAGCACTGCTGAGAGACTCTAATATGCTCTTCAGCAGAGACACTTGAAATGTAAACAGCAGGACAGACAAAAGAGAGCAAAAAGCAGAATCTTCATTCTAGTCAGACCTTCTGGGTCTCCACGAGATTAAATGATCTGTCCAAGGCTGCACAAATAGTCTGTGGCAGTGAAAATTTTCTGTATTTCATAGTCATTTGTAAACCTCTGTGCTACACAACCAACAAGTTTTCAAGTTGCCTTTTAATCTGTTTTTCATACTAAGATCTTTTGCCTCGAAATAAGGTCATGACTACTCAACTCCAAGGAAGTTTGATGCCTTTTACAGTAGTTACCACTGGGAAATACTGAGCAGTTTCATTTTCTAGTTCATCTCCTTCACAGTTTTGCCCACCTGGACTGCAGCACAGTGGTGGGACATCAATTTACCCTTCATGCATTCTCCCTGGCTTTGCAACCTATTGGTGCAAATGGGATTCTGTCTTTTGTCTTCTCTCATTTGTGATTCTGTTACTATTCAACAGGAGTCAATCATCCTTTGTAGCAAAAAAAAATTAACCTCATCTAAACAAGACTTTTACAAAGATAGGAAGACTGATAAAGTTAAAGACTAAGAGTAGTTTTGAAAATTTATTTGGTAGTCAGAAAGCAAAAAGATTTCAAAAAAGTTGTGTATGCTGTAGCACTGCTGATTTCAGGAAAATTGTGTCAAGTAAATTTGACCCATTCACTTCTCTCTTATGTGAGGCGTAACAGATACTCAAAATCGACGAAGTCAGAAAGGACTAAAACAATCACAGATAATTCAGATAAAAGGAGCTTAACTGTACAGTTGACTAGGAAGTAGAAATGACTGTAGTTGGACAAGAAAAATCCAGAATTATTTTGGTACTTGCATGGACTGCACTTAAAATGTTTGGGAGTGGCATCCATAAGGTGCTAAAATTCTCTAATAAGCCGAATGTGTATTTGGGCATGTTGGAAAATCAGTTGAAAAGACTAAGAAAAGGTGGTTACACATATGGGGCAATGCTGGCATGACAGATGGTATTTGTTTTATTTATGTCTTCACAACTGTGTTTATGTTCTTTCAAGAAGCCTGTCTGGGTGGAGTCTTGCAGAGAGGTTGTACAGGCTCCTTCCTCAGGGAAGCTGTTAAGTGTGTTGAGACAGAAACAATTCCAAGCTTCATGGGGCCACCAAAACAGATACAGAATGAAGATGATGGCTTGAAGCTCATGCAAAGACACTGCAGAGATGAGGAGGGTGAAGCCAGGCAAATCTCACAAGAGATGTTCCCTTCCAAGGAACAAGAGCACAGAATTTGCTCCGTGACTTAGGAAGTCATTGAGTTAACTGGGAGCAACCAACCACCTGCGAGGACAGAGGGACATGGGGCAGCTACGTACAAAACACTGTAATGCAGTTCTGTCTTCCCCACCTGTTTTAAATAGTATTTCATTAAAAAGTTTAATTTCTAGTTTTGCTTCAAGTAAATGTTGGCTTTTCTGAATTTAAAACCATTCTGTCTGCACTGGGTGAAAGGTCTAGGCACATCAAGTGTAGTGCTTGGTTGACTCACTGTCCTGGCAACAGTCAAAACACAAAAAGTGGTAAGACAACCTAATTTAATGCAAACACCTATTAAACATTTTCTGACTTCTTAGGAAAACAGAAAGTACTGGAAATCCTCAGTGATAATGAATCCTTGAATTACAATTTTGGTCTTTAAACCTTTCTTTCAAGAACAACAAATTGTATTTAGGAAAATATCTACAGTAAGTAATATGCTTCAGGAAAAGACACACTCTCCTAACAGAAGTTTGGTTTTTTGCAATATGTTGGCTCAACTGAATTTTCTCTTAGAACATAGTTTCATCCCCAGGTAAGTCTCTGAGCACATCACTAAGATACTGCTTTTTCTTTTCAGTTCTTCAGATAACTTAACTGCTTCAGGTGCTTTCTGGCTACTGTAAAATAGAACTCCTCTATGGTGAAAAGATTTTGGTTTTATTTTTCAAGACATTCCCAGGAGAATGGGATCATTCAGCTGTCAGTTCCTATTAGGTAAACAGCACATCTTGGACCTTCGTGCAGAAGCCTCTCATTGCTACCACTGCATAGAGGATAATGCAAGCAATTTATACTTCCCATTTATGTTAATAGTGACTTATTAAAAATTCATCTGAACAACTGAAGCTGGTAGAATCCCCCTGAACATTAAATAATTAATAAATCTTCAACAAAGGTGACCTAGGCTCAGCATGCAATACGTATTTTTTTGGCTTAGCGTGGGAGTTTCTTGTTCCCTACTAGAGGAAATAACCAGTGTCCCTATGCCAGTGCCAGGGAGTAACTAGGTATCTTCCAAAACTACGTTATTGAATAAGACACTGCCAAATGTAACTGATGGTAAATGCCAAGGAGAGAAAAATTATTTCTTAATCTCCATTCTCTTCTGACACTTCCCCCCCTCAGAACATTGCAGATGTCGGGGGCTGGCTCTCTGCTTCAGATCCCTTTGCACAAAATAAAGTGAGAAGAAGCAGTGGTGTTGCCACTACCTTCTATCTGGTGATTGGGGTTAGAGCAGAAAGGATATGAAAAATACAGACTCAAATCTCATTTTATCTTCAGCAGATTTTTAGACAGATCTTCATCTTTCTGTTTTCCTGCAGCCTGGTTGATTTTGAGAGTTCATCTCAGTTTTGACTGTTATAATTTCTATTTAATTAATATACTTACTTCAAAAATATAAAGTCATTGGAGAAAGAGTCCAAGACTCCTCATTTCCTAAGTGAAAAGACAGATCTTACTTGCAGTGACTTTTTTTATCTCTCTCTAAATACAAATATATTGAATCTTCAATTAATCATTTTTTTTCCATGCAGTGTGCTACAAGTTCAAAAGGTGAGTATTCTCTCTTAGAATAATCAATAATTGGGTTTTGAAGACAACATGATGGAATTTGCAGGGTCAAGTCACTCAATATGGATCTGTCACATCTCCAATTTGTGTATTCAAACATTTCAGCAAAATTGAGACAAACTCTGAACATTTCAGCACGGCAAAAGGCATTTGTGATCATGATCAATGACTTCTTGGCTGTCTATGATCATGATCAATTACTGGTGGACAAGTTTTACAGTTATAGACTCCAAGTGGTAACTGAAGAGTGAATCTGAGGATTAGCTCTGGTGTGAGTGTCTAAACTCTCTCTTAGTCACCTCTAAAGACATGTCTAAGGCCAGTGTAAGCATTTTAGAAGATCTTGCTCTTACTGAATAGTTCTCAGGTGAAAAACTAGGTCTGTAAAAAAGTGTAATTCTGTGCTTTTCCTAAACCATGAATGAATAAATCCAATAATTCCTCTTGTACCAGCTGACAAAAGAGGGACACCTTCATTTCAATTCTATAGAATAGGAGTTATAAATTATTTAACTTTTTAATATATTATAATTAGAACAATGACTGAGAAATGCAGTAATTTTAAAGAGCAATGAAGGTCTGAAGTGTGTTAAAACTACACAAAACAATACTGACTTTTACAGTTGTGAAAGTTAAATTATTTGTGCAAGTGGGATTCTAAGGTATTGATCATCAAATCCAGTCCTCCAGTGTGTTACCTTTTTTCATTCCATGAAAATTAAGTGTCCATAGTCCTTTCACAGTGATTTAAAAAATGAACATGGAAATGTATTCCCCCTTCAAAGAAGCTTCAATTACTAATTCTTTTGGTTTGATAGAGCAAGGATGGTGAAGTAACTCAGTGCTGAGTCTGAGCCTGCCAGAACAATTAGAGTGTTTTTGGACTGCCAGACAAATCAGTCTTAACAGCATATGTTCATTCCAGAGTCTCAACAAGTCTACAAGGATGCAATACATATTTTCTTACTGTTACCAACTTCACGTCAATCACCAAACACGTGAAATTGTAATGGTTACAATATTTGAGAAGACACATATCTGGCTAAGGGGGATTAGAATATTAAATAAAACATTTGTTAGCGTGGGAAATTATGGCACAAAAAAATCTGTTGGGCTGAGGGCTGTTATAAATAGACAAAAAGAGGCCATTGGTGACCTTTTAACATTCAGACTAGCAGACTCCTCTTTTATAACCTATTTATTAGGCACAGGAAGAATGTATCTGCTTAGCAGAGGAAAAGAATTTTTATTTGTTCCTCACATAACCTGGTTTTTAAATGCCTCTATGACGGTTCTGTCTTCTGGCCTTGCTCCTATATAGCAATCAAAACACATGATGTTATGAAACTATAGAACTTATATATACTAACAGTGTATTGTTTCTATAATGGGAATTGCTTTGAGTGACTTTAGTGCTCCCTAAGAGCTGCCTTCATCAGTGGAGTGGCCAGTGGAGTTACACTGTCCAAGGGAGACCAAATAGTAACCTGGGTCCCCAAAAGAGAGGGACAGCTCCTGTGAAAATGAGTAAGTTGCCCTCCTGAGCAAGTCTTTTCCCCCTTCAGCCTCTCTTTTAGACTGTGATCGTTAGCTGTGCGCTTCTCAGAGGAGTCTGGTTGTCTCTAGCTGAGTACAAAGGTAACTTCAATACCTCTGTCTCACCTTGAATTCTATTCTGTTACAGTTGAAATCTATCAGGGAAAACAAGCCTAATTCTTCATTGCTCTGCCTCAAAGACACATAAGCTGGAACTACCCTGACTTCCTGCACTGCACCCTTCCAGGAGTGATAGCATCCCATACCTGATAAGGTAATCAAAGTTGACTGCAATACTGCAGGTGGAACTAGATTTTATACACTGTGTCTTTCATTAGTATTCTCGGTGTTGGCATTTTCCTCTTTTTATGGATGCATTTGTTTTGCAAGCGTGTGTTTTTTCCAATTCACTGGAATGATGACTTCAAGTAGTTATTGAAAATAGCCCTTACCTATTCCTTTTCTGGCCAGTATTCTGCACAAATTCTCTTTTTAATAAGTATTTCCTACTTCCTTATAAAAGTCCAAATTACCTGTATTATTGGAGCCCCTGAATGTCAGTTGCTCCTAATTCAAATACAGTTCATATCCCTTGGTAAAAGCCTGTGAATGCCCTGTGGTTCCCCAGCTACGCAGCCTTCCATTGTATACCCATGGACTCGTAAGAGTTGCACATCCTGATACTCCTGGCTGATGAGCAAGGAGACAAAGAGGAAATCATTTCACTTTGTCAGACAATGTCTAGGTCTCGGAGTTATTATTATTGAGCCTGCACTCTTTCTTCCTTGCTGTGAGAGACAACTTTCTTCTTTAAAGAAACTAACATCTAAACAGATGAGATAAAGGATGGAGAAAGGAATAATATATCATCCATTTTATAGATAAGTAACAAAGGTACGGGGAAAGTAAGATACTCTCCTGTGGTCACATAGGAGGTCTTCAGCACAGGCATGTTCCAAACAAAGCCTTCACTCTTTGGTGAGGAGTCTATGAACTGTGAGTTGCAAGGATGTTAAAGCTCTTTTGTTAAATCACATTTTCTCTTTTAAGCAACTTACAGCAGGGCTTTTAATGGGAATCTTCTATGATCTAATTAATCATCTCCAGACTCATCATTGCAGATTCAGTACCTGCATTTTTATCAAGCTGGTATTTAGTTGAGGAATTTTTGGTTTTGTGTATGATGAACCCTACTTGAATTCCTCCAAGTTCTTTGTTTTGTTTTTATTAAAGTTTCTCGTCTCCCTGTTGCTGGCCAGTGTCCTTAGTTACATTAATACTCTGTTCACCATGTGTGCAGCAGGTAACTGGCTTGTGCACATAGTGAACAGAGTTAATGTTGCAGGTGCAGACTGGCTGTATCTGCACTAAATATGGGGTGACCTATGAGTGTGAAGTGGACTGAGTTCCCACTGAGCTCTGTATTGTGTGGAAGAAGTAAAACTTATCCCAGCCTACACTGAGTCTACACAGCGTAACACTGCCCTTTAATCTCTATTAGGGTCTCTGTGTCCAGCAAATGAATTGGTTTTATCTAGGATGGGGTTAGGCAAGAAATGAGTGTGTAAACGGTGGGGACAATGGGGAGGCTTTGACTGAGATGAATCAACACAGCAGTGCAGCTAATGCTAATTGAATCCTTCCACTCAGCACAGGATTACTTTCAGTTGGTTCTAGAATGGCCTTTCCCCCAAGATACTCACAGACATCACCAGAAAGGATTAGGAAAGGACAACCATGAAAATCTGTCTAATGGCATCGTTCTCTTGTATTCCCTTCTGGTTTGTCCGAACTTTAGAGCATGGCCTGAAAATGGTGGGACAAACAAATTCCTAAACATCTTCAATAATTTGCATTGTTAGACATGATCTGAGTCTCCTGGGGTTTCTCTGTTCCAGAAGCCAATGCTACCAGGATGGGTCAGGAGCAAACATGGACCTGCTTCAGAATAGTTTTATTTGGGAATAGAGAGAGTCAGAGATAAGTGGCAACATTTGATATGAAAGAGACAAAACCACAACTGTGTTTCTCAGGGAACAGTTTCTCTCTTGTATGCATAGTTAAAAATGGGACTGAATTTGCATGTGTGCTTATGATCCCCAGAGTGGGTCAGGGCCTTTCTGTACTATGGAAGCACAGAACAGAAAAGCAACCACAAAAAACCTACATCAGAGACAGAAATTACTTTTCTGCTCCAGGATTAAGTGTATTCATCACATCATCTTAGCTAGAATTTTTGTGGCTTGGCTTCCTTTGTTTGGCTGCTTTGCATGAATATTAAAGGATGATTTGGGGAGGAAGACAAAGTGTCTCTTAAGAAACAGAAACACAAAGAAAAAAACCTTTTGTTTGCAAGTGCACCAGACCTTATAAAAGTATATAATCCATGGATCATTGGCATGATCAACTGTAATGGCTCCAAAAGAGCCATTGTGTTAATGTGGCCGATGAGCACGAGTACTGCCTCTGCATACTAAAAATTGTCATGAAAATCTAAGAAGCATGCAGATACTGGATAAGTAAAGCATATAGTTTTTAAAATTGAGAACACAGCACTGTAAGTTTCATCAGAATATAGAATAAACCACCGGCAAAATGTAACTTTAGTAACATCTGATATTTTTTCTCAGATAAAGTAACTGATTTTTTGACAAAGGAAATTAATCAGGTCTCATTCATCTGGACTTCATAAAGGGTTTTGATATAATACCATTTGGGAAATTACCAGTTAAGCAAGAGAAGTTGGGGAATAGTAGAGCAAATCTAAAGTAGGCAAGGAAGTGTCTAAAGGAGAGATAACAATTTAAAGGGAAAGCAATGCAATGAAAAGAGCATGCTAATGGAGTTCTTCAATGACACAGAAAGGAAAATGTACTAATTTCCTCAAAACAGAAAACTGGGAGAGAGAGTCAATGCAGAAGAAGACTAGAATAACATGTGGATCAACTTAGATGATTTGATGATCTCAGAAATACAAATTGAAGGGTATTTGATATTGCACACAGCAAAGTCATGAGTTTAGAGATGAAAAAGAGGATTTTTGCTTTTAATTGGTGAAGGTCTACAAAAGGACACTGCAAGACAACTGTAAGGACTAACGCAAAATAGAAGAGAGAAAACTTCGTCTTAGGATGTACCACGAAGGTATGGGAAACAGTATTGCATTTAGACAGTGATGTAAGACCTGATCTTGAATATGTCTGAGAATCACAGACTGAAAGAACAGGATTACTGATGTGATTAAAGAAAATTTATAGAATTTGACTTGTCTATTCTAAAAAACAAAGGCTGGGAAAAGTTCTGATTAGTGTCTGCCAACAATGAAGAGAGGTAAACACCTGACATAGAGGGTAACTATTCAAATTAAAAGTATTGCCAATACTGGGAAGTTTCACGTTGGCAATGTATTTGTTTTAGCTGAAAATTAGGAGATTTTGGCCATTGGAGGAGTGACATACTGGAACAACTTCCAATAGGAATAAGTGTCAAACATCCCGTGGTCTCTAATACAGTATGTGAACAGTTTGTGAATGGGATGAACAGGAGACAGTGGTGGCAGCTCCCAAGATGGGAATCCATTTGTGTCCCAGATGTGATTCTATGCAATCATATATTTTGAACAGTAATCTTACTAACCTCTAAGTGACCGATCCATTATCTTGGCACATGGTCATGTGATTCAGACAGGCAAATTACTAACTCAGACTTATGTCACATCTTGTATCACTTTGCATGAGAACCGGTATTGCTTTCCATCTTACCGAGTTATATCACGGCTGAACTTTTGTATCCCAGAACTTCTGTGCTTGAAAATAAATGTGTGGTTTGTTTTCTAAGTAATTCTAAGTAATTTTATTTGTACCCCTCTTAATTGTTTCTTTTTATAATTTTGTTCTTTAACTTTTCAGTTCCTACAAATTTGTAGCTAAGTATTCTGTTTTATTGTGCAAATAATCTGTTTATTTCCAAATCTTAATCTGGGTTGAGTTTTTTGACACCCATAAACTTTTGATTTTATTCAGCAATGACTAACAAAGTAGAGAGAGATGGACAGAGACAGAATTTAGAGCCTCAAAAGCGTATTCTGATGTTGCTGTGCATTAAATAATACACTATTAATTACATATTTACTGCCACATCCTGAACGGCAGGAAAAAGTGGGAACTTGCTTGAAATTCTCTGGTTTTTACCTTTTTTCTGCTTCCTAGGATTTATCCCTCTTTAATCCTTTGGTACGTAACCTTTTTTCTGTGAGGTCTCAAAGAAGTCTGTCAGATCTATCTCAGCCAATTCCTTAAGATCCTTTGGTTGAATATGATTTAGATCTTCTGAATAATAAATATTTAAATTATCTAAATATTCTTTTACTTGCTTTTTATTAATTCTGCTGCTAGATATTCCCAAACCTCATTAATATTTATCTCACTGAGCTCCATGCTTTCCTTTTCTTTAATATTAAACATAGGGGAAAAATGTAGATGTTGAGCAATCCTTTTTCTCTCTGGCCAGTATCAGTTGACCATTTTTTGATTTAGGAGATACTGTTTTCTTTTATCCATAATATATTTATTTTCTTTATCTCTTCTCCCAGGTTACTCCATTAACTTGAATTCTATTTTGTCCTCTCCCATCCTTATTATTTTTATATTTCTGTATTATAGATGTAGCGTCTTGTATTTTTAGCTCTCATCTATTGTGTTTTTTTCCTTCTGTCATTTTGTAAACAGTGTTGCCATATTTATGACTAAGGGATTTTCTATGTAGAGCTTGCAGACTGCTGCATAAAAATATTAAAATATGTGCTTTATATATTTGTCATATATGCAGCTAAGAATAATGCCTGTTCATTTCTGCTAATTTAAAATAGCAGAATTAGAAATAGCAGTTTAAGGAGGGTTGTTGGATGCGGGTGTTTGAATATGAAAACTGTGTGATTAAATGCTGGTATCATTGTAGCCTGTGGGAATACTGCCATAGGCTTCAGCTGGGTTAGGATTTTATTCTGATTCTGCATTTGTACATAGCTTTAACTTTAAGCCTCCAACTAGACTGATGGCTTTAGCAGAAGTTGCAACACAGTAACATTATTCCCCTGCTCAAGTGCTTGCTGAACTGGGGCAATATTTTTCAGGTAAGAAATGTTTTCACACGGAGAACAAATTAATGTAGAACGAAGATGGCCTTTTTGTAGAGCTAATGAACAATGTGAGGGAATCCTTCATGTGCACTTGCTCAAAAAACAGTATCGAAATATTTATGGACAATGTACTATTTAAAAATATCTGACATAGCCACACTTCCATTTGCATAAGTGTTTTCCTGCAGTGCTCCATTCACAAAATTCTTCAAAGAACAATTGAAACAATATTTTATTAATTATCATTAAGTAATAAAAACATCCCTAAATTGTGACATTATGCAACCCTAATTCAAAACTGGAAGGACTTCAGTTTTTATTGTTGACATGACTTGATACAGGTTGCTATGTTTGGAAGTTTGGGGTAATGTCTAACAAAAATGTCTAAAAATACTACTGCTATGCTATGACTACTATCACAGTGTGGGTGTGTATTTACATTAAGTGGTTTTTTAAACAATAATTACTCCACAGAATCAAAATTTGAATTGTGTAGATATTTGGAGTATCATATAAATTTAGGGCCTGGGGAGGCATTCTAATTGTAGGGAATTCTGCAGGACATGCAGCTTATATTGATACATGTTTGCAAGTGTGGCTATGTCCCAAAAGCGTGTGCTTGAGATCGTCCAAAAAATCACCAACAAGGGTATGAGAAAAAGTCAGATTTAATATTAAACTATAAAGCACAACAGATTTGTTGACAAGATTCACTCTACTTACAAAGGACAACTAAGGCGCAACAAAGGAAAGCAAGCAACAACAAAACCAAACAAAATTCAGGCAATCAAAACAGAAATGAATTGAAAACTACCTAGGGGTGTGTGTGTGTGTGTGTGTGTGTGTGTGTGTATGTAAAGACAGTGTAAACAAAGATGAAAAGGAATGCGGCCTAAAGCTTAACAACATTTAAACTTAACACTACCTTAGCTTAAGTTATACCTTAATTTATAGCTTAAACATAACAATCTAACAGAGAAATAACAATTAACAGCATTTAGCCTAAATTATAACTATAACTTAATCTATCTTCCAGATTTGCTATAGCATATGCGCAAAAAAAGGCTATGCATGCAGACAGAAATAGTGCAAGGTACCTGTGGAAAAATCTGTCCCTCAGAGGTCAGTGAAAATCCTCACTTTGGATGCTTTTGCTTCTCTTGACGGGTGAAGGATCAGGCCTCGAGGCCTGAGGGTATCGGCCCAGGACACGTCGTGTTTCGGCGATCCTCCAGGTATAGCAAACCTGAGGGTTTGCTGGCTCTGAGAGGCATCCCACTCAGAGGAAGATTGCTGGTCACAGGCCCGCTGCGGTCCAGGAGAGCTCAAAGGGCCCCATCTTAGACTGCTGTTTATAGGGTTGCAAGAGAATGGGCTTTAGTCATAGCAATGTTTCATCCTGGCTACAGTTTGGGTCAGCACTTTCTTTCAAGGTGTGAGAATAAGAATGTTATGCCATTCAGGCCAGAGAAATATTTTCCAAGGCTGGTCATGAGACAAACAGAAGCCTGTTAGGAGTTCCTGGGAACAGACAGTATTTTTTGATAAGCTCAGAAAGAGCTGAGCCCAGGTGCTGTTTTCAAGGACAAGGCCTAACAAGCATTTCTCAGATCACACTGCAGCCTGGAAAGGAGTGTGGGGGTAGGGGAGGGAATACATCACCACAGGCTGAAAGCTAAGGTGGGACTATGGCGCATTACGTGGCTGCAGGCTTGGCACTTAAGGCTGGTCTATTAACATAGGCACCTTTTTCTCATCTGACTTTAATTTATTGGGTGTGAGTAGTTTGAGCTGCATCATGAGTTTTTATGGAAGTTGCTTTCTTATGTTGTGCAATTAGAAGTCTCTCTATAGCAATGACAAGGAAGTAGCCACTCTTTCAAGTTCTTTCTGCAGCTTCTTATTCCCAACTCATAGACATTAAAATTTTGAATTTCTTAAAAATTGAGGTTTGCATGGTAAAAACAGATGCTATATTAACTGCACTAAAGCCAAAGTTTGTTGTAAATATCAGGGCTCCAGCTGTAGCTTTTTTATTGTACAACAGAATCAATAATGACAAATAAAACAAGATCTTCAGACACTACATAAAAGGACAATATGCAGACTACATTTCAAAAACTCAGTCTGCTTTTACAGGTTATTAATATGGATTGAGGTTATTTTTTTATAATTCTTTTGTAATACAGATTCCATCTGGTTTTAACTTACGCTCTAGAAAATACAAGTTTAGATAGCGATCTTGAGTATCTGTCTTATTGGCTAGAGCTGCTCGGAGGTGTAGTGCCAAAAGAATGAATGTGAAAACTGACATGCAATGAAGGCTGATAAATAGAGATGCAGTAGCATGAAAATTATAGTTATGAATAAAAGATTTATCCTCAACCCCACGATTCTTTATATCATTTATATCATCATAGTATACAATTTTCCACTGTCACTTACTTCACACTTCCAAGATTCTTCACAGGAAAGTAACTGATACTTTCAAGTCAGAAATACCAGCAATTGTTCAATAGCTAAAACAGGCAGTTGCAGGAGAAATGGCCATAACAATGAGCTGGAGCTGCTCATCTGGGATAATTTTGTTTATATTAATCTCTTGCCAGGCACGGAATAAAATATCTCAGCCAGTTTGTAGTTTGGAAATGTCTAAGGATGTATTGTCTTCATCCTTTCCCAGATGTTGGTGTGCCAAGCAGGACACTTCCCAATTTGTTTGTCTTCTTTCTTAAGTATATAAAAGCCTTTTCATACCAAGAATAATTAGAGTCATAAACAGACATTTGGGCCCAACTAAATACAAAATTAATATTCCTAAATATTTTCTGAAGACTTGTTTCAAAATGGCAGTGTTATTCAAGCAAATCAACCAATATGGCCCCCATCATTAACAAATAAACGTGTATGAAAAATGAACAGAACCCCCACTACTTTTCCCCTGTTGTGCAGCTTTAACTCTACAATTGTCTCCAGTGTGACAATGCATTACTATTGAATTTCAAGCCCAGCAGCTGCCAGAGGTTCTCTGTTCCCATAAGGGGAGGGAGTGGAAACAAAATAGTGGCTGCACTACTGGGTGCTCCTCTGTCTCTGTCACAGGTTCTTTGTCAGAGTATAATGTTTAAAACGTCAAATGAAACACTGTGCTCTGGTTCTGGACCATCATTTCTTCACCTCACATCCCTCCACATGTCTGGAAAGTGAGATGTCTCATTGCTAAGCAAAGAGGGGAGAAACTGATGCAGGTGAATTCTTACAAACCATCTCTTACAGACTCATGTTGTATCCTACTGAATACTAAATACAAAGCAGATACAACGTACGATGTGCATAAGTTGCACTATACACCATATTTATTGTATGTTTATTTGTAAGTGGAAAATTTCACCATGATAACCATTCTCTGATATTTAATACTATTCATGTTTGATTACAGAAACAGTATGGATTTCAAAGTTAAAACTCTCATTGCACTTGGGGTGTTACGCTCAGCTCATTACATGAGATACTGAACACAATATGCTTCCTATTGTGCAAAATTATGAAAATCTCCTTCCTGCAGGAAATTCTTCAGGTTTTTCTAAGACATGGGTGACCATATTACATATTTCAGAGAAAGAATTTTCTGAATTTTCAATTTTCTAAATTGAGTTGGAATGCATGCTTTAAAAGGTTCCTCATATTCTAAGTACAAAACAAATCCAAAAAAGCTAAATGTGAATTTAACATGAAAACTCAGGTCAAATTTATCCCTCAGACTCCAGTGATTTCTTTTTCACTGGCTTGTTTGACTGAAGACAGGGTAAAAATATATGAACTTACTCTAAATCTGGAAATTTTTACATCAGGTTCTGTTTGATTTAGTAAAGTTTGTTCTGCACTGCTTAAGCTGATGTCAGTGTACAAATACTTACATATCTTAGTATTCTTCAGGTATAATCCTCCATAGCATTCAAGTGGAATGTCTGCAGTTTTATAATAGGGAAAATACCTGCACAGGGATAGGCTTTGCATTTTATGCTAAATATATATTAGAATTCAAATGAAGTCTTATGGAAAAGAGACTGAAACCAAGAGCCATTTATTAAACATCACATAAAAATTTTAGAGCAGCCAGAGCCAGATTCTGCTCCCTGTGAGACAGATCATAGCAAAGGGTAGAACTGAGAACGTAGGTATTAGGAAAAAACATGGCAATTTTTCAGCACAATAAGTTGGTTATAATTTCACCTCATTGCCCAAGGATAAGGTTGCACTCCTTCAAACATTGCAGCTGCAAGATGGAATAATCTTTTACTGAGTTTCTAGATATCCTATTATCTATATCCTATTTCCAGTCTATCCATTGTATTGTGCTATGGTATTACAAGATCCAACTGCATCCTGCTTTGCTTTTAAGCAGAGAGCGCATTTTGAGACTGAGCGAGGACTACAGAATCCTTCCCCATCTTACAGGAATCATAAAATATATCAGCTAAGTCAAGCCTTTTTGCCCACTCACTGCCTGAGTGGAATGACAAGCTAGGTTAAAGTTCTGCTTATATCTTAGAGTCATTCTCCTCTACCAAATATAAAATTCTCCTCTACCAAAATAAAGGGGTATTTTTTCCACCACTTATTTAGGGAAGCATACTACATTGTATTTAAATGTTCCTGTGTGGCCTCATGTTTCCAAGACTGGAATTTATCTGAATGTTTTTGTTGCCATTCTGTTGGCAATCACTCCAGGCTTGCTGTCTTGCCAACTAAGGGATCTTAATAGTACTATCTGTTTCTTGACTAGCACCATTTTTCTCTGTATTGCTCTGTCGTGGCGGGTGGGTGTTCTGGTGGGTGCTGCAACCTTCTGAAAGCATCTCCAGCAGAAAGCTGCTCGGCAGGCCGATACGCTCACACACACACACACCCCCTGGATACCTTCTTCGACAAGTCAGTGGCAAAGAGACGGGAAGGGTCTCTGTGTAGAGTTCCACGGGAGAAGTTTATTTCAGCCAAGCGCGTGAAGGGTTCCAGTGCCGAAGACATGGAACAAGGTGGGGGGGTCCCCAAGTCTGTAGGCCCACCAGCCTCCACACTGCTCTATTTGCTTCTCATGCTAATTTTGCTTTGCTTAGAAGTTTCTTGTGATAGGTAAGCAGTTTTGCTTTGTACTCTAATCTTTTTCACAAAAAAAGAAAGTATGAAAGCAAAACAACAATTGAAAGACCTTTGAGTTTCTCTATTGAATTATTATGTTCTAAAAGACAAGTGGCTTCATAATGAATCCAGTTGGGAGGCTTATAAGGGACTGATTTGAAACCTCAAATATCTTGGTCTTCCCCTGGAATTTAGGAATATAGCTTTTGATTAATTCATGCAGCTTGTATTTTTACAAGGTTAGTCTCAGCTGGTTTGGCTCACTTCTAAACACTTGTTAGGGAGCACACAGCAGCCATGGCCAAAGAGTACTGATGAAGGAGAAAGCAGAGTGGCAGCCTTCAGTTAATTACTGTGAATCATCAATAAACCCAGACCCCTTTAGATTCTCCCTCTCTCCAACCAGCAGTAGTGGCACTTTACTGCCCCAGTTTCAAATGCTTTCCTTTCTCCAAAGGAGTGATAGAGGTGACAATAAAGTGACAAGACTGTGCTGAGACTGTGACACTGAGTGCTGTGAATTTTTGTCAGTCTTTGCACAGGGCCATGCCTGGTTCTAGTGCTGCCTTCCTACTTGCAGACTATATTCCCAGATTATTGCCAGAGAAAACTGGTCATGGTCTTCTGTTAGGCAAGGAACACCTATTCAAAACTCCACAGGTTTCTTATTGAAAGAAATGTAACACAGGGTCATATGTCCTTCATTAAAACTTCCAAATATGAACAAGAGGACATATTACCCAAACTATTAGTGATCCTAAACCAATGTCAGCAAACAAAAAAGCATACTGACATCCAGTTAATGCTTAAAGTAATAATTTTGACACATTCTGAACAGGAGTTGAGAAAACTGTTTGGTTACAGCTGTCAAATAAAGACCTTTCCAGGTCATATTCGTGATTTATATTGGTTAAGAAATGGCACCAAACCCAAGTTTCTTAATGTCCAAATCACAATTGTGATACCTGGTATGAAGCTTCCTCTTGCAGAAGTCACTTACACTAAGTTTGAATTTGCACTGGGTATTTGTGCTGTGGCATTTCCACTGTGGAGGCTCATTCTGCCCTCTTTGCAGTGACACGAGATTTATAGAGGCAGCTTGGCAGGTCAGAAGGGGAGGGCCACTGTTCTTAATTGTTCCCAGTGCCTTATCTGACATGGGTAGCGTGGCATGGGACCAGGGGGAGACTGTGCCACTCTGTGCACTCCTTCCCCACCAGAAGCTCCAGAGATCAACTATCCTTGCAACTGTTCCGAATGATCTTGAAGAACAGTAGTTTGATGATTCTCATTGACCAAAAGTACAGTAATAATATCAGTTCCTTATGACTTAAAAGGTCAGAACATGCTGCAATAAAAATTACTAGGAGAGAGTATTTCAGAACAGTTTAAAACTTGTTCCTGTGTTTTCTAGCTCTTCCTCCTGACTGCATACATGCTCACAGAGGTATGAGCAGACACAGTTTATGAAACCTACAGTTCCCCCCTCATCTCCCTGAAAAAAGCATTTTCCACAGAAAGCAAACAAAAATAAATCTAAATATACCAGAATATCCCTTACGTACTCAAAATAGAGCATAAAAAGGAAAACACAAAACATTTAAGCTATCAGGAGTGTGGAAACTCTTCAGCTTTCTCAGTTTTCTGTGGTCTAATCAAGAGTGCAACTGCATTTAAGTAGCTGCTGGTACAGCTGTTTCAACCACTGAATGTTTTTACAAGCACAAGAATTGTCAAAGGGTAAGTTACATTTTTGTCAATACTTTATCATACTGTTCTTAAGGTAGATTTCCTTTGGGTAATCTATGGATTTAAAGGACAAGCTCTAAGATAGGCTAGCAGAATGTGATTAAAAACAATTAACTGATTTAAATAGGTTTTATGTGATTTAGAAAAAAGGTCCTTAAATGACAGTGTGTCAGCAACATATGCAAATTTTAGAAAAATTACTCCATAGCTATATCAACCTCTTAAATATTAGTCCATCAACCGATTTAAAATACATTTGAGCAAACCTGTGATTGGTTTTGTTACTTCCAGCGAGATGCTTACAAGAGAAATTTAGTCCCTTTTTCTCTGTAAAAGAGAGCTCTAAACCAACTTAATTTATGAAATCTTCAGAGGGAAAAGATAATTTCAAGCTTCTCAAAATGAAACCCCTTCATGTAAAAATTTCTGAATTTTATATAAGTTCTGTAAATCCATATGAACCATATTTCTCACCCTGAGCTTGTCTGTAAGACTAGGCCTAGTCTGACAAAGACCAAAGATTGTAACCATGCTTACTTATGCTGCTTTAAGAGTTGTGTGTTCTTCAACTTTCCTGCCTTTCGCTTCTGTACTAGTTTGAAAGCAAACTAGTGAGAGACTCCAAGTCAGAAATACAATTTAATAGGAAAAATAAAATAAATGCAATAGTACGAAAAAGAACAACCCACTGAGAGAGTCAGAGTACAAACCTGACCCCCTGACAATCAGGGGATTGGTAACAGTCTAGTTAAATGGCGACTGCAGTCCTCCTGGAGTGATGGTTCTGTTGAAGGGTCTGGTCTTCCTCTGAAGGTCCAGTGGTGTAGATCTTGTTCTCTGGGATCCCAGCAGGTAAGGCTGCCTGTGCTGTTCCAGGCCCCAGATTTCATCCAGGTGGGAATGCTTGGCTCCTTCCCCCTGGGCGGAGCATCTCACAATGGGATGGTGAGTCATGGGGCAAGGCACTGATGGGCCCATTAACAGGAGATAGTCCAGGTGCAGGTTATCTATGAGTCATGGGGCAAGGCATTGTTGGGCCCATTAACAGAAGACAGTCCAGAGGGAGGAGGCAAGGAACATCGCTACACTTGGTCTTAACAGCTCATGGTAATAGAATACACTGTAACCCAGGACAGCTTCTTCCTTCCTACTAAAGCACAGTACTTTCTAAGTAATTTACCCAGTATATCTTGAAAAAGTTTTCTAATTTCTTTTGACATACCACGTCAAACCAAGTGCCAAAACAAAAGCAATTTTCCCTTGATTTTGCAAAAAGATACTTCACTTTGGTGTATGCCCATGATAGTATAACAACATGAATACTCTTTGCATTAATATTCCCATCTATTGTTTAATAACTTCTGTAGATAACATAACCTGTAGATAACAGGTGATGCTCAACCTTTCCTTCTGTATTTAATTATTGTTATATGTGTTTTAGTTGCTCTGGTTCCTCACAAAATTGCCTAGCAGATTTTGAAGGTTAAATGAGTTTTCTGTTGTACATGAAAGCTTCCTTGCTTTTTTTATTGTGATAAAGATCCAGTTACTTTTATATTAAAATACTCTTGCTTAAGGTTTTTGTTGCTCCTTTAGTTAAACAGGCACCATATACCATCTTTTTTTTTCAAGCATTGCAGAAATAATTAAAATAAAACCTGAAACAAAGTGAAAAACTTTACTGTTTTTAGAAACAGATAATGACCGGTGATCATAAGAGTAAAGTAAGTACTGAAGTCTTTGTATTTAAACCTGTTTGCTTTTCTGCCTCTTACTCTTATGGTTTTAACACTGTGTCCCTTGTGTAAACTGAATATCTTCAGCTACCAAAAATATTTGGGTAAAAAATATGTCAAGGAATTTCACTGCCCCTTAGTTTCAAACCATAAAATTGATTTATTTGAAAGAGAAGTTTTCCAGCATCAGGAGACAAAGATCGGTCTTCATTCTAAAGTACAATGTTAACAATCTAAAGAATTACCTGATTTATTTAGTCTGTACTGATTAACTTCATTCTTGATGGAGACAGTTACTATTGCATATGGTGACAAAGGAAACTCCCTGCTATGCTGCAAAGTTTTCTGACTAAATTGGCTGGTTTCCTACCAGTCTCACTGGCCAGAGAGAGCATAAAAAAGGAAAGAGATGAAAGAAAGACTTGTGGTGTTTTTTAGGTTTTTTTGCTGTTCTTAAAATTTGAATTCAAATTATCAAGCTGTTTTGATTTGAAAATTGGTGTTTCTGTTTTATTAATTGTATTGTGTGCTGTGACACCTCTGTGAACCTACATCAATTAACCAGCTTCTTTTCCCAAATTATGAGTGTTGTTTCAATTATCCTTTCAAAATTTTATTTGTGGCATGCTGCAATTGTACCTTGCACATACATTTTGTAAAGTTTCCCATTGAATTGAGAAACTGTGCATTGTGTGCACAAACCCCATCTTGAGTTTGCAGTTTTAAGTGTGCTGTGAAAGCTGGTCCCTTGTGCTCCAAATGTAAATTTGACACAGCTAATTGCACCTACTGCTGCTGAGCACATTCAGTGAGTGCTGATTTCTGGAGGGAAATGTGCCTCCACTCCTCGTGCTTAGATAGAGCTTTGAGTCCTCCTTCAGATGTGCTTCATTATTGGCAGGGGTATGCTTGACTGCCAGTGCTTCTTATGGGAAACCAGAATATTTTGTACTTTACTTGTTGATATAAACCTGGAAATGTTTTCCTGTTTTGGATGTAGAATATTTCTCATTACCTTCCGTGCAAAACTCACTTCCCGAAACACTGAATGATGAACCTTACTCTGAAAGTAAAAGCACTCTTACACTCTTGTGCTGTTTGTAGAGTCATTCACTCCAGAGAGAGGTATAACACATAACACAAAGAGAGGCTGGAGTTCTGTGGTAAGCTGCAGCTGCTGAGGTAGGGAAGAGGAAGGTTCAAAAAAGGATGTGGTGCTATTACTGAAAATTCAGAGTAATTTGTGGATGTCTTGTGGGTGCAGTCAAGGGAAATACACAGGGTGTAAACTCAGCAGACATCTGGTGGTGAAAGCTACCAGAGAGGAATTAATGACTGGCTTCACAGAAGGGGCTGTTTTGGTTAGATGCAGTATCCTTGTTACTCTGCCAGAAACATGAATACTGTTCCTGGTTTTGAGGAAAAGAGAAATTACTAAAAGCAAGATAGAAGGAACAGCCATTTGGTCTTAAAGAAGTAGTTGTTGAGTTGACCAGTGGAAAATACATGTGGCTTGAAGAAAATAATGAGAGCAAACCTGCATCACAGTAATGAAGAAGTTGCCGTGAAAGTGAAACTGTGTATGAACGCCGCAGGCCCAGCCTCCTTAGAATAGTGCTAATCCAACACATTACAATCTCTGTATCCCATCTAAATAGAACCACCAAAAGCTTAGCTTTAGAATTGAATACTAAAGAAAGAAAAGAGCGAAAACTTCTTAAAAAAATCCTATGATAGTTTGCTGATTTTCTGATGGCTACACACTAAGATCTCACAGAAGCTTGTGGATTGTGAATTCTATCATTTCACACAAAAAGAAGAAGTAAACACGCACTTTAAATTGCACAACCCAGCAGAAAGAGACCATGAGAAGAATCACCTTGTTATAAGAAAAAACTGCAGGATTTTCATTTACTTATACCATTTTTACTTCTTCAGAACTAATATGCTCCTACTTCTTGGATACACAACAAATATTGAGGTAGAAGACAATAAAAAGTTTGTTTGAAAATACATGCTATGTAACATCACAGCTCTAAGGCTTGTAATTTAATATCGTGTAAGATAGTTTCACATTGAAAACCATAGAATTCACTGAAAAAGAAATACAATTCTCATGCATCACAGAGGAAGACAGATTCTCGTGTATCATTTCGCAGGTGAAACACCTTTTATAAGGACCTGACTTACTGAAACTGTGAAATTGGCAAAGTCCAGGTATTAAGGGCTCATGCTCCTCTTAGGATTGGAGGGAGGAAAAATACTTTCTTTGTAAGTGTAAAGTAGCTTGGTATAAAGGAACAAAGTGAACTGCTCCATCGAACAAATAAGCAGCAGTGAGCTAAAGGAGTGTTTTCCTGGGATCTCTATCAGGCTTTTCTTCAAGAGATTTCATGCTCAGCTGAATGTTAGAAGCAGATTATCTAGAAACACACTTCACTTCTGCTTATGTATTATATTTCTCTGTTAGTAATAGAATATTAAAGCTGTTTTTTTGGTAAGCCAAGGATTCTGATGTAGCAGTAGCCCACCTCTTTGTGTGTCTCTCACATATTTTAGTAGTTGCAAGTATTTATGTAATACATAATGTCTGGTTACAGACAGAGGTTGCAGAGTTAGAAGTGGAGAATTATGTCTAGAGCTATTCAAAGAGATTAGAATTTGCAGTTTGTTTTCAACACTGTTGAATAACATTAAGGGTTGTTTGTTGGTGGGGTTTTTCTGTTGGTTTTAAAACTTTCTGACATACTTAAGCAGATTTTCTGATGTGCTGCTTTACTGAAGTGTCTGCTTTTTCAGCATATACTTCAGTACAGTGTTTTCACAGTATCATGAGTGTGTGTTTGGGACAACAAAACTGTCTTAAATTTTTATCTTTTCTTGCTGACCTTAAAAGAGGAAATGTTTTTGAATCCTATTTAAAAATACGAGTCAACAAGGGACAACTCACATAAAAGGATAGGAACGTATTTTCATCAGAGTGTGATGGGCACATAATCTCACACAGTATTCCTTGATTTGGAATTGCATCTGCAAATGGCAGCAAAATCATCCATATACAAGTCTGATGGTCTTTGCTTTTACTAATTATATGGTCTCCTTAACAGTTAATGACAGTAAAGCATGTCAGGAAGGGAAAAATATGATCATTAACAAAGAAAGTGACCCAGTGATGGCAAAATACTTCACTTGTACTAGATAAGGGAATTGCTCCCACTGTGTTTGCTTTTGTAAACAAAATGAGTGGTCAGGATGTTACTCAGGATCAAGTTCATATAGGAGGTGCAGCCACTACTGGATTCTCAATTGCATAATCCTAGAAGACAGGTGTACACACTGTAAAAGGGACATATCTGGGGTAGCTTTGCAGACAAATGTCTCAAGGGACCTGTTGCTGTGCAGTGTCACAAAGGGCTGACAAAATGTGTAACAGCAGGGGAATGAATGCTGTCACTTCAGCACAGAGTGATTTTTGGGATTAGACAAGGGACTTTGCTGTATGGAAGTACAGATAGTGAGACATTGTGCACAGCAGCGGCATCAAAAGGCACTCTTGGCATTTTATTGGCATTAATAATGACACTTGATACCACATTCATGGGTTGGTGACAACAATGTCTTTAATGTGAGTTTCCAGGATAAACTATGCTAACTGGAGTATTGGTCATTATTTGTGGCAGTGTTCATGAATACAGCAGTAAGAGCATCTTGCATTCATTCTTAGTGGTTCTGGCTCCAGCAAATATACAAAACCCGTCTTTCATACTAATGTTCTTTAGTATATAAAATAAAGTTCAAGGTTTGGGCTTGAGCCCAGCATCTCTGATTGCCTGAAGTGCTGGAGTAACAGTAATGTTCAGCAACTTCATTTCCTACAGTGGATATACATAAAAGTAGCAGTGTAAGAGAGCTTTCTTACGTACCAAACTGAAAATGAACTCTCTACAAACCAAAGACTCATTGGAAACCTGGCTTTCTGCTGTAAGACCTTGTTTTTGCCAAAAAAGCTCAGTCCAACTGAATGAGAACAAGGCACTAACCATGCTTTTTTCATTTAGAAAAAGGGTGGAAGGAGAAATACTTAATGGCAGAAGCTGATGATGGTGCTGGATGTGGTGCTCTGGAAGAAGCTGCTGCTACAGAGGGTCCTGTGTCACTCCAATGACTGAAGTGAAGGAGCTCAAACATCCGTGTCTGTGCCAGGGAACTCAACAGGGACATCACTACCTGCACTGAGGCACAGAGTGATAGAGTCTCTGTGCTGCTACACAGAACTAAAAAGTAAGGCAAAATGAGAGTAAAATGGACGGTAGCATTGCAACTCTTGCCTCCAGTGGGGTCCAAACCAGATACCCGGCACAGCTGCACAAGCACAACACACACTGTGACATTACTTTCCCTACTTGTAATGGTGTGAGCTACTCGTATTGCCATGGGAAGTGTCCACACAATTTGTGACTTTTCCTTGCGGGCTCACCTCGGGCACGGCTGGCCCTGGGCACAGTGCTCCTGAGCCCAGGTGTCCCTTTTCTCCGGGGAGGGCTGGCACCTGAGGGGAGGCCAGCGCGGCAAGGAGCCGCTCCCCTCACGATCCTCCTGTGCCCGCCAGAAGCGGGAAAATCAGCCGCAGCCCCTCAGCTACCAGCCCGGCGGGCCGCTTGATAGAGCAGCGACACCACCTTCCGGCTCTACGCCGCCAGAGGCGGGGCCGCGCACGCGTGTCACAGCAGGACTGTAAGTCTCCATTTTGTGTTAATTTCACCCTCCTTCCCTGTCCCCGCTGCGGATCGTTCCAGGGGGAGGAGCAGGCGGCGAGCGCTGAGGGGGAGCCCTAGGGCAGCGCTGCCCCCGCTCCCTGAGGCGGTGCCGTCCCCGTGCCCTCCGCGTCCTCCCTGCCCCATCATCCTCCTGTCCCTCCCCTCCGATATTGAAATACCCTCGTGGGGATGTTTCGCTCTAATGAAAAGTGTTTTATTTGCCCTTCGTGAGCGCTGCTGTGGCCCCTCGGTGAGCGGCAGAAATACGGTGTGTTACAGCAGATCCATTAGTTCACACGCTCCAGCAAAACGCAAGGCAGCCATTGCAACCCATGCTTGGATCGCCGAGACTGAGCAATCGCTTAAGTTTAAATTCCTGTGTGAGGCATTACCGCTTCAAACCGTTTTAGATGCTTTACGCGCTTTGTCTAAGTGATGGATCAAGTGCTTTTGTATCAGTTCCTAAATTATTTTAGCTGAACGTGCGTAGGCTGGGTGACAATACCATACGCAGGGCAAAGGTAGCTATGTTTTTCCAAGGATACCATGTGTCCAAGGAATAGATTCATATTGCTGATTCTTAGTAACTCATTTAAGAAATAATTGAAATCAAGATGAAGAACAACAAAAAGCTCTACTCCCTACCTCATCCCCAAAATAGTCCTCTTGTTCTTGGTTCTAGGCTGGAACCTAAAATATGAGCTCAGGGATTTTCAGCTGAAAGTTGCTTTTGAGACAAAAAAAAAAGTATTTTAGGTTTAAACTATTTTTGTGGGGTATAGTGTAATTAAAAATCTTAAATTATTTAACACTCTTAAAGAGAGGAAAACACAAAGTTCAGTTCAAAGAACAATTGCACAATATATCACCTGTAAGCAGTTTTTTAAGTATTTAATTTTTGAATGTTGGATGTTGGTGATTCAAGTAAGACATTCCAGACCATGTGCTAAGATCTTAATTTTAAATTGAATCACTGAAATGTCTAGTGGAAAAATGGCATTAAATATTTTGCCTTTTTCTTCAGGACAAGATGTGTCTTATCTCTGATAAATAGCAGGCTCCCTGATTACATAGCCTGCTTTCACATTTCCCTTCAAATGCACTTTTAGACATTCTGAGTAGTTTTAAATCTTTGAATGATAGCAGAGTCGTGTTCCTATCTTTAAAAGTTACATTCTGTGTGCTGAAAAAAAATTCTACACACACAGAGCTTTTTTTCCTGTGTTAGGCAGAGTGCTGGCAAAAACTGAGTTTAGTTTCCTTGTCAATTCCACCACTTACTATGAAACCTTCAGTTTATTTCTTTCAGCTTGTTTATTTTTTTTTCCCTTGTGAGACGTTTGGGCAGAGATGTTGCTAGTTTCATTCAATGGAAACTTACATTTCCAAGTATAGCACTTCTGATGCAAGTTCTAATTCAATCTCCTCAAAATATGCTGTTATAATAATGCTAATTTAATTGGTATTGTAATATTGAGAAAACTTAGAAGAATTAAGGCAGCAATATGTGAAAGCTGTGGAGCCTACTTGTTTTCATTCACTTATTTATGAAACATTTATTTTATTTGAATCCATTTTTCAGATGGTTTTATTCAGCTTCTTATAATTTTGTTTTCTTTGTTATGGTTTATGTCTCAGAGTGCAATGAGAATAATGTGTTACACAAAGCCTGTACTGGTAGTAAAATATTTTAGTATGACAGCCTCTGAACTGTATGTTTGCAGGTTCCATTGACTTTGCTAGTGACCAAGTTAATACTTACACATGCTGGGAAAATTGGAGGATATAGAGATGCTATTGGAAACAATGGGCCAACTCATATAACTTAACGTTGAACATGGGATTATCCACTTGTCTTGCATATTACAACTGTGTATGTACTTTACAGGATTTGCCTTTTTATAGTTACAATGTATAATCCTCTCATATTCCTTTTTTCATTTGTCACATGAATCCTTTTGTGAATTTGCAGTAAATTGAATTACTCAGTTTTATACGTCAGTCATTCTTTCTTCTCCAGTATCTGCAGCTTCAATTATGTCCATTACATTTATTTATATTATTTCATATATTTATAATTTTGCCTATTTCTGCAAAGGTTAAAAATATTGTCACTTTCCAACTTTGTCAGCTGATTTGTGTATAGAATGTCTTTAGTGTGTAAATAAACAGCTTCAGACAAATTGGCCATGTTTACTACAGAGGGCCAAATGTTGGTATATTAAGTCTCCAAGAAAAACGTTGTTGACTTCTGTAGCTCAGATCCTAATAGGAGAATGATTAAAAAATGCAAATTGATTACTTTCAAATATTTTGGTGCTGTGTAGGCAATGTCTTCTTTTGTTCATTAATATAAGTTGACCAGTATCATCCCTATTGTCTCCTTATTAAAATAATATCTAAAATGTCTTTTTTGCCTTCCTATAGATTTTTTCTTACTTAGATTTAAGTTTTTCTTACAGGGCTACATGGCTTTGTTGCTTTGTTATTTCCATAAGCTCTAGGGGGAGATGGACGCTTTAAAGAAAGTCTTAATAAATTACTTTCATTCTTCTTGTCTTTCTCTACTTCACCAGTAATTTATCAAATAAAACTCTTAGATATGTTTGGTGCAATGTGTTCCTTGTGCATCCTTGTAGTTTATAAGTCATATTTTCTGAGTGCAGTGCTCAAATGCATATGTAATTGTGGGTTTTTGTTTGCTTGTTTGGTTTTTATTTATTTTTTTATTTTAAAGGCCTAACCAAATCTTAATTTGTTTTACTTGCTGATAAAATGCCTGCTGGGTTCTTTTGGGAACCAGGGAGGGAAATATGATTGTCCTTAAAGCTACAGGATAAGTCTGAGTATCCATGCTCAAGTCGATGTCAGAATTTGAAGCCTTTCACTTTTGCGTGTAAGTTTTTGTAGTGAAGGAGGTACCTCTCCACATGCACACAATGTGCACACAAACTAAGGATAAAATTGTGTTGTATGAGAAAAGCAGTTTCATAATCAGCATTTAGAAAGCTTTACTGGTAAAAATGACTTGCATTAGTTGACTGTTATTCCCGTTGGAAATGGCTGGATCTGACCTTGTTTATGGGCCAGCACCCTCTGTGTCCATGCAAAGTTATTTGGGATTCAGCAGTTAGATTTCACTTGTTCTCTAAGTTACTCAGCTGTTGAAAGAGTTTCTGCAGAAGCCCTTAATTAAGACTAGTTTCTCCTCCCTTTCCTTAAATTTCAGGACAGTCTGCTGTCTTCCTACAACGAACAGATTGGAAAGTTGTTGAAAGAGCTCTCCTCCACCAGTGCTCTGACTGTGAGGGGGAATCCCAAGCTATAAAAGACCCCTAGGTGGAGGTTCCTAAGACTGTAATCCCTGAGGGAGATGTGTCAGGGTGGGAGGGCTGAGGGTACCTGCAGGGGAGAGCAGGTGTTTGCATAGGTTCCTGCAGATTGTTATGGTACCAACGTAGAATTTTTCAAATTTATTGAGTGCTTCTAAAGGCCTACTCCTTTTGGAAGTGGTGTGGCTATTCTAGTAGAAAACTTGAAAAATTATAAAGAGGTCTTAGGAAAAAAAGCTAGTTTTAATCTTTTGGACAATACTAAAGAAAATGTTGTAATTGTGAGGTGTAAATAAACCTTTTTATTTTATTCAGACTATGTGCTTCTCCTCTCATCAATTTGCACTGCAATACTGAATATTCCCAGTGTAGCTCATCAGATTTGCATTGTAACACATAACAACAGCTGCATTTGTCTGCTTCATATTTCTAGATATTCCAAAGTACAGAATTTCTGTATTGGCACTGCAGCGATGCCTGTTACTTTGTCAAAATAATGCTGTCTTACTGCATGAATAGTCAAAAACATTTATATCAATTCTTCTCAATGTAAAGGTTTTTTAGCATTAATGTTTGCAGAGATTTAGCAAGGTCTAAAGTCACTAAAAATCTAATGTGTCTGGTAGGTATTGGCCTTGGCAGGTGTTTTGTTGTTCAGAAGTCATTGCATACCGACTTGTTGGAATACTTTATATATGTCATATGTTTTCAAAATTATTTCTGGAATGTTAAAGAATAAGGCTTTAAATTGGCGTAGTGCTGATGCTTGGCACTAGGTATGCATATTATTTATCCTTTTCAGTGTTATTATGCAAATACTGAAAATTAAGTACCTTCTAAACTGTTTTGCTGGATTTGTGCATGAGTCTTAACTGAGAACTAAGAGATAATGAAGGCGTTTTAGAAAGCAGTAGGTAATGCATGAGGCTCAAATTTGCATTTAGCTGGCAGTAGGAATGAGAATCAGTGTTCTGTTAGTAAAAAAAGTTTAATGATTTCCTAAACTGGTAGGAAGTAAAGTATTTCATAGGGACTTTGGATTTTGAAATAGCTTTTAAATAGCATTAATGCAGTAATATTTTTCTAAATGGTCACTAAAATGAAAAGATGCTTGATTTTGTTTTCTGTTGTCACTATTTTTCCCATTTTGATGCTTTTGCTACCTTCCTGATACTCCCCTTTAAAAAAAAAAAAAAAAAGGAAATATCATTAATTTTGTATACTTTATCCACGATCTTTTTGGCATTTCCATGAATCAAAACCGGTAGCTTCATTACTTGGTTATTTAATATATGGTAGCAGAGCAACCAAGCTGACAGTCTTTAGATCCTTCTGTGAAAGGACTTTGAAATTACACTTGCAGAGAAATGTATGTCTCCTTTTTATTTCTTGTGCTTGGACATGTCCTAATGATTTCAGGCTTTCAGTCTCTTTTTAGTGCATGTTGTGTTATTATTAAATATTTAAGAATTATATGGTTGTGATGAATCCTATTTCAGAAGAGCAGAATTTGGTTCATTGCAGAGAAATTTTCAGGTGAAATTTGTCTTTGAAACATTCAATATTAGAAAGAGAGGGGGGAAGGACAGAAGGCAGCTTGCCTAAATCTGAGGTTTATGAGTCTCTAAGTCTTATTTTTGATTAGGCAGATGTTTTGCTGAGGAAAATGGGTAGTCTTTGTTTAAAAATATTTATAGAAACACCAAAATGCAGACAAACAGAACAAATAGAGCTCAAATGAAAACTTAATGGTCTACCTGATATTTCTCTAGAAAATTTTACGACCCTAGACTTCAGCTTCCATTGCTCTGCAAGCCTTTGTTGGAGTTGGATTTAAACTGCAGTGATGTTATTGTTTGGGGAAGTGTTGATTGTCAAACTACTGTGCCTGTTTGTGTGTTGCTGCAAACTATTGTCAACTAAAGTGTTTGGTTCAGTTATCATTACAGACTGGTGTAAGATTGGTTATTTGCCTATTAAAAACTAGAGTGAAATATTGGTATTGAAATATTTGCATTATATATATAAGAAGTTTTTATAAATGTATTTATCATGAGTTGTGCTACTAAGGACTGAATTGGAAAAGGAAGAATACGGATAGTATTCTTGGCAGTCTGACTTCAGCAATGTGACTGCTCAGTGTGGGATAGTAAATAGTTGTGGGGTGGTGAATAGTTACTTGTCTGCAACATTGTTACAAAAATCAGGATTAGTGTTTGAAGTTATACGAGAGGATACTGGGGTCAGGATTTTTAATCAGGAAAGATTTAAAGGTGGTTGGATATTGAAGCAAAACAGTGCAAAGAATCTTACTCAGGATACAATTTGAGTTACTTGAAGGTTAGACAAAACAGTGCATTTTAGTATAGATATTTTGATAGGAATAGTCAAATAAATGAAAATTACTTTCTCAGGAAAACAAGTTTTTTTAAAGGTTTTTGTTTGCCTAAAGATATAGAAAATTGCTTTAAAATTTGAAAGGAAAATATGAAACAAAGTTCTATTCCATTTGGCAGCTGTTTTTTCCTTATTTTCTAGTGTAATGTTAGTTTTTGATCGTGTGTGAGCATTCATTGTATATTAAAAATAGGAACATGAAGGCAGCATTAGAAAAGATAAAATCATTCTACTTTATTTCTTAAATGTTTTATAGTTATTACAACACTCACATTGTAATGGGTTCTGTGTTGTGTGTTGAGACTGAATGATGCAGTTATCAATAGTATTTGCCAATATTGTAAGGAACCACCCATTGCACTCAGTGTGATTTATTTCCAGGTGCCAGGGTCTCTGTGACTCTGTTTGCAAGGTCAGAATGCTTCACACTGACAGACTGTGCAAGTGTCTGTACACAGTGATCAGCTCCCTTCCCAACCTTCCAGATAAGCTGAATAAATTAAAATCCTTAATAGGAAAAGATGAGGATATCAGATAGCTGTTGCAAAAGACAAGCTGTAAAATTCTCTGTGAGCAAAGGGGAGAGAAAAAGACCAAAATAAAGTGTCAGAAGAATGTGATTATTGCCATAATCTGAAAGGGGTGGCTGGCCTACAGCAGTTTCAGAGAATGAATCAGTGACATACAAATGAAGGAATGCTGTTCTGGAAAGCTCTGTTGTTCGTGATCCCACCTCAACGTGTGTTAGCTCTCAGCAAAGCTGGTTTTCAGAAAGCTGTTCTCTTGCTTATTGTCTCAGAGGCTACATCAAATAGTACAGGGTTTGCTCACAATGATCTGAGTGTGGATAAGGGGGCCAAATTCTTTAGAAACGCATTTGACTCACCTTGCTGCTTATAAGAATTACAAGAGTGATGCTGGTTCTACAAGGAAACAGCCAATATAGAAAATTCATTTGTGAGTCATGAATACTTACAAATTCATGTAGTTAATAGTATTTACTTTACGTTCCCTTTCCAACTGTTCTATTATCTAAGTGGTTTATTAAACTGAAAATCTCTCTGTAAATACTAAGAAGTGAAGCTTTAAAAGCAACTAGGCCAGGAGTAATTTGGACTGGTGCTGTTAGATAAAGTGCATTACTTGACAAAGCTATGTTGTCCTATTGCATCTCTCAAATGGGCAAGTAATTAATGAGGATTTTTGTCCTGCTTACTGTTGTTTTTTCTCAAAAGTACCAAAGCCAAACTTCAGCTTTTTAAGTGTCTTTATTTAGTCACATTTTACTCTCATGCTGTCTTTTCCAGCTTGGGCAGAACCCTGTCTTTGCTGTTGGCGTGGAAGGTCTAATTTGATGGAGGTTGAACATTGTGAACCTAAACAGGGCTTTCAGCTCCCCGTGCTAATTATTCTCATTTCATCAGGCTCAAGTAATAGAACCACTTGCAGTGACCTGCTTTGGAGCTTGTATAAAGTATAAGGTTTCTTTCCTTGTTTTTTTCCAAGCGTTACAAGCAATGGTCTGCTTTGGTGGCTATAAATGCTGTTTAACTCCTGGTGTAACATCTGTCCTTCCACAAAGGAAGGTGCTGTCATCTAGTTCAGCTAAGGCTCATTTGCGTGTATTTCTGAGAACTTCTGCTCTTTGTAGCTAGAGATTTTTTAGTAGTCAGCACTGCTTGTCATGTTATTTATGCTGCAGATCTTGATATTTTTTAGTCATTATCTCTGAAAAGTCTAAGATCATCAATGTAACTGAGAAACTTTAAGCAGCCACTGCATGCTAGGTGATCAAGGAGGCAACTACAAGCTGCTCCTACAAAGCCTGATTTTTAAAATGTTTGTGCAAATTACTTTTTTTTCTTTTAGGTGTCAGCTCTTCAACTTAACTGAGACAGAAATGTGCATAACTGACAGAAAGGGCTTTTCTCTCTCGAGGTAAATTGTGCACCTTAGCTGGATATTGAGGGAGTAGAATTTCAGAGGAATCTTTTCTGAATCTGAGACTCTTAGGACTATTAAAAAAATATTTAAAGATTGTTTTATTTTGGTAAAATGTTGTCTTTTTTTTCCTTAAGTAGTTTTGTCATCTTTGTGTTAGTCTGAGACAGACTAACATTGTGCAAATCCGATTAAAATTATCTGTGCTGTTTCAAAGGTCAGGTGCACTCAGTGAATTTGCTTTCAAATTATTTTGTTTATTCTGTGTATGTATGCATCTTGAGCTCTATAAAGGTCAGGAGAGGAGATTCATTTTGGAATCTGAAAGAAGTTAGGTTTTTACTGCTGGTAGCCCTGGTTAGTTTCACTTGAACTAATAAAAATTGTTCTCCTTTGTTGGTTTTGTTTTGCTGTCAGTTTTATTTTTCTAGTGAAACTTGTTTGTAACTATGAGATATATTTGAAAATAAGACAGTATTAGTAATGCATTTTATTTTTTTCATATTTTACGTGATTGTAAAAATTAATTACTGTTTGTAAAATTAAGTACTAGTCTTACTTGGTTTTCGGTTTCTTGGCTTCTCTAATTCATCTGGTAGACTAACATTAATTTTCCCAACTAGAATAAAATATTTAAAGGATACACAGCGTTTAACTGTCTCTTGCCACAAATGTTTTAATAAAATAGGTGTGGTGATGCAATTCCTGTAGAATTTATAATGGTCCTGCTATTAATGTTCAGGTTGAAAAATATAACCACAAAAGGATTCATGTGTGTGTCGTGAAGCATAACTAATTGCAGTTTTCGGTCACAGAACCAGTGACAATTAGTGAAGAGGTGGGCTTCTATTAAATACGAAGGAAACTGCATTGTAAAAGCCTAATTTGTGTCCTAAAAAAGGCTGTTACATAAGCCCCCTTGCATTCTAGTTCTGTCTCTAGAACGGTTGAAATATTTGTGATTGTTTGACACAAAAAATTTTTTTAATGATACTTGTAGGAATGAAGAAATTTTCAAGCCAATAATAATGATTGTCACTAAAAAATTAGTATCTTTTTCAAAGTTTACATTCACTTGGAAAGTCTCGAGCTGTTTAACCAAATCAGATTTTCCTGTCAAGATCATTCTGACATTTTCTTTTCTGACTTAAGGAGGTGGAATCTGAAAGAGGCAGAACATGCTGATTGAATGAACATAGTACTAAAACTTAACAAAACTCTGTGTTTTAATGCACATTTTACTGGAAGGATGGACAAATTTTGCAGTTATGAGATGTTAAGAAAGTTGTTCTGAGTCTCTTTTTATGTATAGAAGAATGTAAATCTCATGTGGGCAGTTGTGGTGCTTTCAGTAGTAAGTAATAGATGTCTTTGTAAGCAGAGCACTCGTCTATCTTGTCAAAGATTGGTTCAGTGTATATTTAACCTGCAGTTGCTTCAGTCCGTGTGGATGTAACCAAGCTCGGTCATTAGTAGCAACAGATTGGTCACACTGGTTTCTTTTTAGTTTAAAAAATTGCTTTAGTAAATCGGGTGCTTGCCCAGGCTGGTTGGCTCTAATTTCACAGGGCAAACATTGGACTGCTGGGTGCCTCCTTTGAAAGACACAGAAGATGGTGAGGCCTAGACTGGGTGCCTTTGCTTGTGAGAGTTTTGCCAAGATGCCACTCCTGCTTTGAGGCTCTTACTTTCCTTGTCTGCTTCTTACTAATTATAGTATAATTTGTAAGCTTTCCTCCACTGATTCGTTATTGTTGGTAGCAGGCACTGTCATTTCTCTTTATTTGTTTCCAATGAGAAAGATTTCTGTGTCAGCTTTTTATCAGTTTTGCTGTTTGAATCCTCGTCCATTAATTAACTTTAGTGTTTTATACCTGTTGTGAGATATAGCCATCCCAGTGCTGCAACTGAAGCTGGAGGTGTTAGGCCTTGACAGTGTGATTTAAGAAAAAATTTTAAAAAATTAAAATTGGGAAACTTCAGGATATTTGAATTAGAAATTAGAATATGTTTTGTAACAAAAAAACCCCAAAACCCCAAGCATTGTGTATACTTGACTTACTTCGAAAAATTTCTGTTAAATAATATATTATCCTGTTTTTCACTTTCCCAGGTGTCAGGGAAAAAAATTGCCTTCTAGTATTGTGATATTAACACTTCTCATGTCATGTTAATTCTGATGCGTGTCTTGTTTTGAGAAGACTTGCTTAAGTGGGATAAAATCCCAGTATGACGTATGCTATGATGGCACATTTCCGAGAGGTAAGCTTGAGAACCAGAGTTACAGACCAAGTATCAGGATCTGAATGCAGGGGAATAGAGAAGAATAGAAAGAAGAAAAGGTGGAAATACTGTTCTTTAGAGGAAGATTAATAGCACATTTGGGAGTGTTATATAAGGGCAGGTGTTGCACATAATCAGAATTCTGGCTTACATAAATACTTCAGATGCTATGTAAAGCTTCTAAAATTGCTTTATTATTTTCGTCCAAAACTGTTTTGTAATACAGATCCATGTTCATATTCATATCTTTACACATAATAAAACATTTGTGCCAGTGAAGATCTTTTAAAATTTGATATACAAAAGAAACTCTTTTGAAAAGTTTGGGGTTGGTAGTAGATTCTGAGGTATTAGGTACTAAGCATCCTGTGAGATACACTGGGAATCCTAGAATTAGGGATACTTTGTCCTTGAACTTTTTTGTTATTATTTGATACTGAGACCAGAGCAGTGGCTTTCTGTGTATGGAAATTTGGTGTATGGGTGTGTCTGTGTTGTAGTGGGCACTGCATAATTATGTACTTTGCTGCATTTGCACATTTCTTTTATTGTCATTTGGAAGCTTATAATGGCTATTTCTCTTGCAGTGTAGGAGTTAATTCCTAGATAGACTCTGTTGCTGTGCCTGGTTTCTTGCGGTGGCATGGCAGGCCGCAACCTTCCTGAGAGCGCCGCAGGGCATTCCTAGGGAGAGTGGGAGAACCACTTTCCCGCAGCCTTTCGGCAGCCTGAGCTATCTCAGTTAATTGTCGGCTCACAACAACGCAGTGGCGGTAAAGGAGGCGAGAAGGCTCTTGCATGGAGACTGCAGCAGGTCTTTATTCCATGCTAACTCCCCAAGGCCTAGGACCAGCACACATGCCGGCCCCCATAGGCAGGGGGCTGGCACATGGCATGGTGCCCAGAGAGAGAGAAGCTGGTGGCTGGCTGAACCCCAAGGCAGAGAGGCCCGGCTCACGTGATTCAGAGTCCCTTATAGGGGGCAGAGAGGGCGTGGAGAGAGCACATGGCAGGGCATAGGGGCGGTACAAGGGCGGTGTTAGGATAACAGGGGAACCTGAGGGAGTGGTTTGGACTAGAGAGGGGGGAAGGGGAAAGCCATATGGAGAGGGCAGGCAGGGACATGGAATAGGGGTCCACAACAAGACTCCTCTAATGGATGGTTTTAAACTTAAGTAGCTTTATATGAATATATATGTGTGTGTGTATATATATACATATATATATATAAATTTTGATGTATTGTATTGAATCTGTTTGTTGCCATGTTGTAGTGGATTGCATCGGTTCCCTTGGGTGCTTCTCATTTATGCTGTGTGTGCAATGCAGGTGATTCTGGGCAGCATTCTGGGCCACTCTTCAGTTTCTGTGGATATGGACTGCAAACAGTGGAAACTCAATCTGAACACAGCTGATGTTTTCTGAAATACAAAGCACACAAGTACCTTGCTGTTCCTGCATGTTGTGTATGCCCCTGGGATGGGAAATATCAGTGGCTGCTCTTGTCTTCTAGCAACAGCACTGCTGCTTTTGTGCCTGTAAACTCCTGAGGCTGAAAAGTTGTGGCTGAATTCTTCGTTTGAGCATTATTCATGCTGTCCATATATATTATGTGTTTCTCTTGTTATCTTCTTAGGGTTCTATGCTCAAAATTGGCTGAATTAGTTATGCATTTGTTGAGTTCCCCTTTGTTTTGGAGAATGTGTACCATGTCTTCAGGAAGTTTGAAGAAAAAAATGGAGAATACAAAGAATTACGTCTTGTCAGTGTTGATGAAAAACGTAAGTCAGAAAAAAAAATTGATAGCATTGTTTAAATAGCTTCTCATAAATGTGTAAGATTCTCATTAGTCCAACATCAGAAGTCTAATGAATATTAATGAATGAGATCAAAGACACTTAGAAATCAAAGCAAGTAAACAACAATTATTTTTAAGAATTATATAAGTTTTTAACTGCACAAAAATATGAATCATCTTAACAGAATGGCTCCATGAGAAGTTTTTCTTGAAAATATTTTTCCTGAAAATTTTTGTATTGAGCTAGAAAGGCAAGTATATAACATAAACCAGAAAAATATATACATCAAAACCTGAAATATATAAAATGTCTTCATTATGTGATATTGAAATATCTAAATTAAACTGTGGAATCTAATAGGCTGGGAATTTTTACTTGACCTGAGTCCATGATTTGAGCTTGACTCAGACTGTGAACACAAACTGGTAAATATTGAGAAGGAAATGACTTTTGGATCTCAGACCTTTACTGTTTCCTTCTACAGTTCTAGTACTTTTGGACTAAAGTTATCCGTGCTGAAACATATACATAGTGTAATTCTGTTAAAAAAGATAGATTTACACGTCATTTAATACGAGCAAGATTTTGATTATCAAATATCAGAGTATGGCCAGAACTATCTTCATCTCATTATCTGCTTCTCCAAATCTGGAACCTGCATGTGGTGTGATCTGTATACCACAGTTATTTAATCTTTGAACGGTACATGCTTGTAATATAGTGTGGGATATTTCAGCATCACAGTACGATGCAAGTAAATCTTCCAAGACTGAGGGAAATAATTGGAACAGTTTATTAAATATTACTTTTCATTTATCTTTACTTTTTTACTAGCATAAATTGAATAATTCTTTTATTCCATTAAAAATAAAAAATTAATTTTTGCATGAGATGATGATCTAAAGAAAATAATAGGTATAGGCAGGAGTTCAGGTATCTTTTTATTTCCGCGATTAAAAAAAACATTTTATAACTGTATAATTTTCTTTAAAATTCTGTGATGATTTTAATGCATTTAATCCACAAAGGCCATAATGGTGATATGGCCCAGCTCCCCTGGTGCAACATGGAGTGTGTTGTCCTCATAAAGCACCCGCTCGCTCTGGGCAGTAGTGACATTATTTGACAGTTTGTGATTCCTATGAACTTTAATGGCAAAGTAGGGCCCACAAGAAGATCCTTCAAATACTGTCAAAGAAGCAGTTTCGTTTTGAACCTGGATATAAAACTAATGGTATCTAACAGCTTTTAGTGCCACTGAATCAAATTCCTCAAGTAGAAAGACTGGGTGACATTCTGTTTTTAAGTGACCGTATGTTTGACCCAGTTTCGCAATAGCGGTGTCATCACAATTGTATCTTGCTGCTGTAGGCTCTTGCAGCCTGACAGGCTGAACAAGTTGCTTTAGCTCACAGAGCTCATCTGTCACACTGAGCAGCTTGCAGGTTTCTATTATCTGAATGAATTGTGGAGTGAGGACTTCTCCCTGCTCCCTGCCTATCAGCATAGTCAGCAACCTGCGCATACGCCTGGTAGTGGACTGAAATGAAATGGTAGAAGAAGAGAGAATAAAAAAACTATTTCCAGAGATGCAAATGTAAGCCACATTTAATAATTAAGTGGCTTCTGGTTCAAAAATAATGATTAAAAAAAACATGTCCAGGAACTAGATGGAAAGTTAATTTCCAAGGAAGGATTGCAATTTCCTTATCTGAAATGAGAGAAGGAAAGCTTTTAATTGTATATTTAAGACACAAAACTGAGAACAGTTTCAGTAGGGCAGTGGCAGGCATCTCTGTTTTCATCACAAGCACTTACTTAGCATTTACAGTGTTCAAACTTTTATGGAGATTTTATTATATTTTCCCAAAATAATGCACCTAGAATTTTGTACCATAGGCCAAATCTTGCCATAATCTCTACAGTCTTTGTAGTTCTGTAATAGGAGCAGTGTTAGGGCATGGAGTTTTTGCAGGTTGCTCTTTGAAGTTCATGTGTGGCTGACTTGGCTGCTTTATTCTTGCAATGACCAATTTTTACTTGTTTTGAGAATATTGGCAAAAGATGCATGAAGCATAATGCTTCATAAATTCTGATTAGTGGTTTTTCCTATGTTAAGCATAGGAAGAAATTTTTTCTAGCCTGTTATGTCTAGTTTTAAAAATGTTTTTACTAGAGTAAAATTTCCAAGTAAAACTTCAGCTAGTAACAACTACCAACTGGTTTCGGTTTGTTATAATAATAATGATTGTGGCAGTCCACAACCATAATGATTCACATCTGGCACATGTCAGGAATGCCCTCTGGTATTTAAAAATGAGATAGATTATAGTGGGGGAGAAACCTGTTAATGTTTTATTCAAAGTGATGCTGTACAGCATTATTCAAAAGGAATACATCCGTTGATATTTTCGTCATGGAAATGATGAGCTGAATCACCCCAATCTAATGAAAAATAGGACTATGGAATATATGACATATGTATGAATTAGGAAGATATTTATATCTTTGGGTTTCACAGTTTCAGTGGAATAGAAAGGGTCATTCTGTGGTGATTGATGGATTTGTGGTGAATTGCACAAAATCTGAGAAAATGAGGATTGCATTTATCACATCTAAGGGGAATGTCAATGTGTGTGTCTGCCCATAACCCCATCAGTGATGAAATGATGACAATGCACCTTTGGGAGATACCAATCAATATGACTGTTATAAAGCTCAACAATGACTGATGCCATTCTATCTGATGAGTTCTGGGGGTGGCTTAGAGAGCTATGGAAAGAAAAAACAAAGAAAAGCATCAGCTTTGTACCCAGGACCCGCTTGGAAAAAGTTTGAAATAAGTCTCATAAAAATGAGATGGGACATAACGTTCTAGGTTTGAAAAATTAGATAAAGATGTTCAGCTGAATTAGGTTTGCCTGGTCATTATAGACAGCACTTACACACTATATAATCATTGAGAGCATGACACAGAACCAGAATGACTTCTGGTGGTCTTGAAGACTAAGTGTGTGATGAACTTCCCAGAGTGCAGTTCTTTGGGAAAACCAGTGGTTGTTGGCCTCCCTAAAAAAAAAGTAAGGGAAAAAAAAAAAAAGTTGATGATAATCCATTCAGAAAGCCCACTGGTTTGCTCAACAGAAATAAACCCTATGATTTCTGACCAGAATAAATCAATGGCAATGTCACGGATGAAGAATATCCAAAACAAGCTCAGAAGTAAAATGTAAGTGAACGGGAACATTTTAAACAACAGAAAGCTGCTGCTTCTGTCACAAAATCTGTAACATATAAAGACTAAAATGTATTTCATATATTGTTTTCCTTTTCCTAGTAAAAACTCTGAAACCTGAGTCAGATTTTCTGTGGACAAGAGAGAGGGATTTCTGAGGGAATAACCCAAATGCAAGTTGATAAAAACATGCATATATAATGTATACAGGCACACTTAAAATCCCTCTAATTATTTTCAGCAGTAGTGAAGACAAAAGCACCTGAAATCTGTGGTCCTGTTTCCTAACTCTGAAGTTCATAGCTAAAAGATGTGCAGCTTTGTTCCTTGACTTGACCTGTTTTTGTTGGAATGGGTATCTTCTTATGTAGCTAGATCTTGCTAGTCTAAATAATTTGAAAGTTATTAATTATAATTTAGGTGCAATTCTGAAATTAAAAGAGGGAAGGGGGTAGAAGTGGAGCAATAATGAGGTGCAGACAAGAAGCAATTCTCCATCAATTTTTCCAGGAAAACTGAAGGAAAAACTCAAAAAAATTTGTTTTTGCACAAATTTTTGTTTCTTTTTGTGCTAAATTTAGAGAAAAATTGTACCTAGGTTTATGAGGGTGATAGAGCTTCATAGTAGTAGAGATCAGAAGAAATCACTGAAGTGTTTTGTTTGATCTCCTGTGTGGGGAATGTAAATATCACTGATTTCCCTTGATGGAGGCAGGTAACATCCTTGGCAGAAGTGGATCTGCTGGAAAGCTTGTCTTCATTTGAAGAGACTGAGAGGGATAAGTGTCCACTTCCTTTGGTAGTTAGTTCTATTTGTTTGTTAATCATCTTCCAGATTAAACTTGGGTTTGTACAAATTGGTCTTTTGTCTGTGTTGAGTTGTCTCTTTGACGTGCAGGGCAGTCCCCTTTAACTTCAGAGGAAATTGGTGCTGGCCAAAATTGCTTCAACCTTGGCTCCCCTCTCCATGTAGAGGACTGCTGGATGAGTTCAGAGTTAGTGACCAGACAGTGGTGTCATTAAAGCAATAGAGGCAGTAGAGGGAAGCAACATCTCTTGGTACAGACCTTTTTCATAAAGTAGAAGCTGTACGAACTAAACATGATTATTAATATATAGGCCAAACATTGAAGTATTTATTATCCCTTTGTAGTCTCCAATTACAGAAAGATGATACTCTAAAGGTAAGCGTATTTCTTATATTGCAGTGACAAACATTGCCTTACACCCTTTGTGTTACATTCACAAATCTGAGTGCAGAGATTAAAGACAAAGCTGACACGACAACTTCTTTAGCCACCTGGCTTCCCTATCAGACAAAAGTACTGAGTGATAGAGGGAAAATGTAAAGAAAGTTGATATGCTAAGGGTCTCCAAATCTTAGAGATTAAGTGCTGGCTTCTGCTTTGTTCACAGTAGTTAAGTTGTGCTGGTGTAGTTATGTTTGCAAAGATTAATGCCAGTGTATTTAAAAATAAATGCACTGGTCCCATGTCTGCTCCCTAGATTAATAATGCCAGGTGAGAAAACCAAGAAAATTGAAAGTGACTTTTTAATGGTTCTTCTGAATTTGCAGGAAGCTTGCTTATGTAGTAGTATGCATCAAGCCATCTCTGTGGAAAGCAGGAAATTAAGATACATAAGGCTGCATAACTGTTGCTGTTGTACCGGGGATGGAGTTAGAAATGACACAGCATGATTCAGGAAGAAAATGGATTTATTTATTTAATTTACAGATGGGTTTTTATATGTTAGTTCGCTTGAATGGCATAAGGTCATTGGTCCTTGACCATCCACCTCTTAGCATGATTGGTTAAACACTACAACACACATTTCAAAGTATTTCTTCAGTCAGTATCACAACAACTTGCACCTGGAAGATAAAAGGACTAGCTTACAAAAACCTCTGACTGTTTTCGGCCAGCATCCATGTGAAAGCAAGGACTTTCACACAGACACTGGCAGAGAGCTGGAAAATCTCTCTGCAACCCAGCTTTCAACATCTACACATAACTGTGGATTTTTCACTGTGTATTAAGTGGATAAATACCGAAAATTTAGGTAGCAGAGCGTAATAGTTGTCTGTGTGTATAATATCACAATAACTTTAGTCTTTGAAGATAGTTCAGCATCTGTACTTGCTCATAAGTGTGTAATTTAATTGTTCTTTGATTTGTAGTTAAAGTAGAATAGGGTGGGTTTTTTGCTAGAAAGAAATTGGATATTACATCAGCCTGACAGAGACCCATTTTCATCAATAAGCTATTTTGCTGAGATTCAGATATCCCACAATCTTATATTTGTTTCAACAACTTCAGCTTTTCATTTTCAGATTTTTCTGTTGTCACTTTCAGAAAGTTGAACTGGCATAATTAAAGCAGCCTGCAACATAAAAGAAAGATGTAGAAATTCAAGATAGTCACGTTATGCAGTGAAATTTAAATTGATATGAATTTATGTTGTTATAAACTGTAAATCACTATGATCAACTGTTTGAAGACCAGTTAAACAACATATTTGTATAGCCCAGAAGAAGCAAATGTATGCTATGCTGTGGTGTGAGTTTGCTTTTTTTCTTCTGATCATGTTTGCCTTTTATGACATGGTACATTAATTTTTAATATATATAGGCAGTTGAGCTGTTAATAGGTAGAAAAATATATAAGAAAAAACAGATTGAAGCAAGGAAATATTTCTAATGAATAAAAGTATTTTCAAAGGAAAACATTTAAGTGGAGCTAGAAAGTATGTGGCAGCAGTACTCTGTAGGTTTGCAGCTGTTTGTACCTGTCTAATCTTTTTATCTAAAGTTATTATGGTAACTGTGGTGTTGCCTGCCATAGGTGACGTTGAACCAAATAATCTTATAATTATCTTTAATTTAGATAGATTTGGCTTCCATTTCATACTCACACATGCACATACACAGTTCTTTCTCCTGTTATTATTAGAGTGAAAATGTCTGTTTGATCCCTCGCAGTACCTGTGTCCTTTAGGTGGCACATCTGCACAGCTGCTGTCAGGTGCTGTTACCTGCATTAATTGTCAGACTTGCTTTTCCTTGGAGAGATCCTGGCAGAAGGAAAATTCTCTGGAGAGGAGGTGGTGACTAATTCTGCCCTAGTATGAGCACGTTTCTTAGATGCTCTAGTCCATGTAGATAGAAGCTCACCACACCTTTGTTGTGAACTGGTGAATACAAGCCAGTCCATCCTGAAACTGCTGTCTCACCCCTTTAGCTCTGAGTTAAGCTCAAGCTACTATGATTTGCCCCTTAGCATCAGCTACTGATCTGGGTTTGATGTCGAATTAAAGAGAATCATGCAGCTTTTCTTTGGATTGAGGAGGCAGTTTATGTCTGTCCTTAGTATGTTAGTGGGATGTTAAGCATGCAGGCTGGGTGAGCAGAAAATGGCAGTGAAGCGTCTCGACTGTAGAACCTTGTCCTTGGCTGAAATGGAATTGCATGTGGTGATCTCTGTGTCTTGTTGAGAGCCTGATTGCTTTGCTTTTGAGCCCTGAGCAGCCCTGGTGAACTGAATCAATTTATCATTTTGTGAGAACATGTGGCTTGAATTCCTGATTCTCTGGGCATGTTTGTGTTTGAGTTGAGATTAGTCTGGCTCCAGACAGAGAAAACAGGAGCTCTGAAGGGAACTTAGAGAAGAACGGAATTAAGGGTCTTTCCTTCTATGCTCCTAACTGAGCATAGGCTCAGTTTGAGTACTCAGCATAGGATTTAAGAATTACAACAGTTCTCTTTCTTGTTGGTCATTTTTTAAATGGGAAATGTATATTTAGAATAGTTTAGGTTGGAAAGACCTTTAAGATCATTGAGTCCAACCATTAGCCAAGCACTGCCACTAAACCATGTCCCTAAGCGCCACATCTGCACATTCTGTATTTGAATATAGGATGCTGGTGTACCTAGAATGTATGAAATGTGGGACTTGCTTATCCTGTCATTGAGAATTAATTCTATGTACCATCAGTTTTAAAATAGTCTCAGATTTTCCAGTAGTTAAAGGATGGAGGAAGAGTGAGTAAAGTGAAAAAGAGAATAATAAAACCTTAATCACTGTCACATCACTACCTGGCAATAACGTACTATTTATTAGGTGGAAAGATGGAAGTGTTCCATTTGCAAAGCAGCACTCTATGTATTCACATTGTTTTACTGCTTGCACTGCAGTGGATCTAAATTTGATCAAGTATCTTTGTCACTGAGAGGCAATATATGTTTCCCCACTAATTGTTTCTAATGCATTTCTTTTAATTTATTGTGGACCTGAGAGTTGGAAACACTGAAAATTGCTCAGATTTCATGAAAGAACTGGAGCAATCTTACCTTGAAACAAAACAGGAATGTCCAGTTCCTAGGGGAAGAAATGTGTTCCCTGAATGCATTTGTATTTCAGCAGATTAATTGAGAAATGGCTTAGTAAAAGCAGCAAAGGCCTGTTTTCCAAACCAGCTCCTTCATATGTCCAAGATTTTTAAGACAATTTTCTCTAGTAGTTGTGTACTTATAAGATGATTGACTTTAATATTTTTCTGGGACAGTTGTATATCAGAGGCATCAGAAGGTTATATGGATATACTTTGAAAATATAATTGCATTGACCAGCATAGATTTAATTTTTTTAAGTAAGTTATCTGAATTTGGAAGTAGCTGACTTTGGAAACCTGATATGTCCTGTAGAAAGCAGCATGGTAGAATGGGAGCGTGTAGTTAATGTGTTCTTTTTAAAGAGAAAGTATTTGTACTACCAGAATACCAATTACGTTATTGGCCTTGCAGAAGAACTGAAAGGCGATTGCCTAAATTAAGGTGGTATTGGGTGTGAGTGTGATCGAATTTAAATTCCCTCTTACCAAACACAATTGGTAAGCCCTTAGAATCTGAAGATAAATACTTGTGCTTTAAGGTCAGTCCAGACCTCATGGATTGCTTTTCCTTTCCCTGATAAAAGCAGATGCAAGCATGCCAAATTGCTTTGCTCCAGCTTAACCCCAGAACTGTTTGAATTCATAAATGCTACAAAAGGAAAGCTTATTACCGCATACAACAGTGAAGTGGGAAAATGTCATGCCTACCTATTCTATTTCCTGGGAAGGGCAGAAAAATCTTTTTGTTCTTTTACTGAGACCTGGGGAATAAAGTAAGGACTGGATGTGATGCTGATAATCAAGGATTGTCTGTCATATTTTAAATGGATATCAACCCTACATTTTCTGTTGTCTCTGATATATTTTCTCAGAAATGAGACAGTAAAGGAACTTTTTTCTGTATTGAATTAGAATACTATACTGTATTTAAATAGTTTTTGATTTTCTAAACTTATTTTACTTATTTTTTTACTATAAAGCAGCTGTTTCTCTGAAGCTCTTGGTGTAAGGATAAATTGTGCAAACACTGGCACATCATTTAGTAGACAAAACAAAGCAATGCTGCATTTGGGCTTTATATGGTAAGTATAGCAGTATTAGAAAGGGCATCAATGGGAGCTTTGCTCTGAATGGATAACGAGTACATAGTTTTAAATAACTTGGACAAGAACAAAACACTCCTAAAATAGAGTGCTTGAGGGAAAAGTAGGTTTTCACACTGTAACCAGTGTTCTTTGAAAGCTAGGAGAAGGAAAAAAATACTGTAGCACAGTACAGTAAGTTAAATCATTACATTAATTGAACATTTGTCTATTTGCAGTGGTTTTGTTTTGTGGATGTCAGTAAGATGAATGGTTGAGAAAGGAAGAAAAAGGGAAGTAGTAGTGTGTAAGGTTCAAAACAAAGCAATTAACATTCATAGGGTGTAACTGTGGGTAATGTGTTAAGTTGACTTACCTGAAAGTGGTTTAGTCGTGTTGTAAACTACTACCTGTAATCAACTTAGTAAATCTACAAACACAGTTTTTGTAGTAATACGTTCCTCAAGTTTTACGTGAGGATGACTAATATCTTGTGTTGTATGAGTCTCATTTTATTTCATCATAAATGTTATGCAAAATTTTACTTCATTGTAAAGTTGAAATTCTGCATCTAGCAGATATTGAATCCTTTTCTTTTGGAAGGTGGTACTTAAACCTGCGTGCCTCTCATTGTAATTCTAAGCCTGAAATAGGGCAGGTATTTCTTAAGCTCTGTGGTAGACAGTCTGTCAGCCCAATGAGATATTGACAGGATTTTGTAGGATGCAGATGGCAGAGGAAAATGTAGTATTTCACTGCTATCATGAGCTTTTCATTTTGTTTCTGATGACAATCCAGTTATTAGGTTGCTGGTTTCCTCACAAAACGTAGTGTGTGGCTACCTAATTAGATTGCTTTAAAGCCTGTTGGAAATGCCAATATATTTCTCATAATCCTTTTGCCTGGGGTTTCTGTTGTTAAAGGCTAACTTCTCAGTCTTGGGAAAAGAGGCTTGTTCACTGGGCTAAACATGAAAAATGCATTATGCTTGATGTTCTGCATGCTGTTCTTGGTTAAAGTATAATGTGCAGCAGAATTCTCTCTATACTATGTTCCTTGAAGCTGTAGCTGCTGGGCAATGATGGGAAAAAGATGTTCAGATTACAGTTATAGGGGCTCTAATCATAGTTAGTAAGAGATTAAACTTTAGTCATTCACTTAAAGCTTTTGGCCCAACTTTTTTTAAAACAGTATCAGTAAAGAAAAAACTTGGTCTGGGTAAGTGTGTGGTGTTTGACACTGCAAATGACATTGTCTTTGCACAGCATACTGCACATATTGCATGGGAAGGGTTTGCATTTAATAAGGTCCTTGAAGAAAGTGGGAGTATTTTATTTTTTAATATGCCTTAAAATTGTCCACAAATGAAACCTACATATCCAAGACTTTACACAGTGAAAACTGCTGTACACTTTTAACTATTAAAAAGGGAACCCACACTTCTGTGTGAGAGCAGTAAGACTGAAATATGGTTTTAGGGAATTGCTTATTTAAAGGTACTCAAAGGCAGTTGCAGAGAACTGAAGTCACCAGGAAGATTTAGCAGAGCTTTTAATACTTAACAGGAAAACTTGACACATTCAATCCCCTCCATTTCATGTAGCCTCAGGGTAAACACAAAACCAAAGTTTGAAGCCATTCAGTTGTCTTTTGAGCAAAAGCAGATCCCAAACTGGCATGTATTTATTGTTTTATTGAAAAAACTTCTGAAGGAAAAGCTACTGAAATGCAGCATCATGCCAGTAAGAAGATTTTACTAGGACTAGAAACAGGGATAGTACATGTCTCTGCAGATGTTAGGCACCCTTTAAACGAAGTCAGTTAGGGAGACTACCAAAAGGTTAAGGCAAATCCATTTTCAAAAAAGACATTCTTGATCAAGTGCTTCTGAAATTGCAGTTTTGAACTCTAAGAAATTAAATAAACATTCTAATTTTGTCTTTCATAGTGCGTACTGCCAGCAGGAAAGGCTGGCTTAATTCTGCAAGAGTTTCAATTTGTAGCTTGAAGTTGCAATTTTCATTATTGCTGTGTAGGTTAGGCATTATTCTTGCTTATTGATAGTAGATGTGTATTTTTATTTGATAATAAAGTGTAATATCAAAATAATCATAGTAGTGGAAATGCCATATTGTATGTTACAGTATTTCAGACTTAAGAATTGGAATTTATAACAATTTATAACAAAGTTGTAGTATTTTGTTATCACTTAATAGTTCAATGAGTACTCAGTTCTACCAGAGTCCAACTGTCTAACAAATTACTCCCTGTTAAGTAATTTTCATCTGTAAGTTCTATTGTTCTCCATCTTAATTTTCAAATTATTCAAAGAATTTCTTGGAATCTCTGCTAATCTTCTCAAAGAAATGATGTGAGCAGGGAAGGTAGAAAATAACCTGTTTGTTACAGCTGCTCTCCTGGAATACTGTGTCTGGTGGCTGTCCCAGCCCTGAGAATTCATCTCAGGTGAGCTGAGCTGAGTGGTTGCAATGAGTGTTCAGGAGTGGCTTCACTGTGCAGAAATGCAAACTTGGGTTCAGTGCTACAAGGTGAGGATGACTTTTGGCCACTATTCTTGTTATGAAATGTTGTAGTCTTTTTGGCCTTTCAAGTGGTGTTACTAATGGTTAGAACAGAGAAGCTGCAGTAGCCGACTGATTCTTCTTTTTCCCAATGTCAGCATTCTGTATTCTGCATGAGGAGCATAAATCCTTACTATAACTCACGTGTACAGTTTAAAATATAGGCAAACCTGTTAACCTGCAGGTAGGTAAACCTGCTTATTCTTGTTGTCATGAAAATGAGATGTTGAGTAAGACAGTGGTAATCTGAACCTATTATGTTTTATGCTATTTAAGTCAATACTTTATAAACATTTGTTTTAGTACATCCCTCTAGTTAATGCTATAGTAATGCTAATCACTGCTGCTGTCACTGTTTAAATAGTTTTGCAAACTGAATTTCTTCCAGGAAAATCTTTGCTGACTTCCAAGCCTGGACAATGCTGAAAGGTCCTAAAAAGGACTTGCCCATTTCTTATGTATTTAAAGACTAATTATAAGAATAAAGGTTTAGTGATGAATACAGAATTCTAGTTTAATTGGAGAGTATTAGAATGCATTTTTTCCCTCTTCTAATGTAGAAACTTAAATTTTTTTTCCATTTTTTTCCTACCTGGCAAAAGCTAATTTAAGCCAACCATATTGCACATTTGAAATGTACAGAAGTTTGGTCCTATTTACCAAGTATTGCTCCCTGGGCATATCTCAACTTCCCCCTCACAGGACTGACAGATGCCTAAATGTAAGAGATTGTTCTTGTCATGGGAGGCACTGACAGAAATTCAGTTGCGTGGGTTGTTGGCTCTGTCTGATCTTGTCCCTTCTAATGCTGTAAGAACAAATCACCTTGCACAAGGTAAGCAGCACGCCCTGTCTGCCTTTTATTGAAAGCTGTTTCTTCTGCTCTGTCATGTCATGCTATCCTGTTTTAACAGTGTTCTTGAACAGTCTTGTGCTCAAGCCAAACTTTCACAGCAGTTTTCTATTGCAGAGTGATCTCATAGGCAGCGTTTGACAGTGGATGAGTATCAAAGGGCCTATTCACTGCAACATGAAAGGCTTTTACCTGCTGTGACTAAACCATGTTAAGTTGTTACAGACGTGCAGGTGTATTGTGTGTTGGCAGGAGTGTTTGAGCATAAATATCTTTGTTCAATCACCAGGTAATGAAACCAACGAACTTGATTTCTCGCCTACATGTGAATTAAAGAATCAGATTGACTAAGGGAGACCTTCCTGAAGGAGCATTTGCTTCTAAAGAAGTTCCATCTTTCCTTTAGACTATATTTTGTTCACTGTATTTTATGGGTCTTCTAATTGCATGTTGTTCAGAAGAGGTTTACTGTATAGTGTGCTCACAGTTGTACTGAAAGAGAATGTGATAAGCTCCAGCTTTGTTCAATTAATTAAGTACTTCCTGGCTTTGTTAGTATTCAGAAAACTTGACAACAGGTGTATTGTAATTTCCCCTGTATGTTTTGAAAAAGCCGTATCGTAAATTATACAAGGACAAATCTTTTGCTAGAGTGGTACCTTCTGTTGCACTACTGATCCTGATGGAAAAACTAAAATAAGGCAGCTCTGGTCATTTTTTCTCACTATCAGCAGTCTTATTAAGTATTTCCCTATGCACATTGTACAATAAAGTCATTTTGTAAAAGTGAGGGAAGGAAGACATTCCTGTTGACACTCTTGGTCTAGGAGAAAAAGTGTAGAGAAAGAAAATCTGCTCTCCAAAGGAAAAAGGAGCATTAACAGTTTTAAAGAGAACTTTTGGAACAAATACAGGCATAAGCCTTGGGAAGGGTCAGTGTGAGTGAAAGCTTAAAACTCCATAATGATCTATGGAATCTCTGTCCACTAGAGTGTCTGTACTGCAGAATACCATGTTTTGAACTTAAGTTCTCAGAGCAAGCTGCCATGGGTGGGGATGAGGTTTTCACTCTTATTAGAACTGTATTCTAGTCAAGGCTTCCCTAGGTTTTTTAGAATAAGTAGGATGTACTTGGAATGTGAAAATGAGATGTTAGTTTGCTTGAGAATGCAACAATTCAGAGCATCCTGTAGTTTTTTTATTACAATGATGATGTTTTTAGTGTTTGTAGACACAAAGAGGTGGAAGGAGCAGAGGCAGATACAGTTATCTTCAGTGAGATGAACTAGAGTTAATAATGTATTACTATACTTGAAAAACTTCTGAGAATTTTTTCAGAAGATATTTTCATGAGTTCAGAGAGAAGTTGGTGGTATCATTAAATAAGTTGACAACTTCTGTAATCAGCTTTTTGGTATTATAGCTCAAGGGAAAGTCAATAAACTTTGATTCCCAGCATTAATGTAATTATTTTTCCCCCCCTTTTTTTTCTTTTCTGGCTCCGTTTGCAGAAGACTGCAGTAATATAATATCAGATGGCCAAAAGCAATTCAATGTTCAGAAAGTCAATGTCCCCTAGGATGATGTACAAATGTAGGAAGACTGGGGGTGGAATAAATCATTTCCTCTGATCTTGTTAGGGATGAAATTATTATAGAGAAGCAAATGTAATTTGTTGAATATTCTGTGAGAGAAGTATGAAGTTCCTTTGATTACTATTTTTTTAAGAATTTTTTTTGTTTTCCTCTCACAGTATTTTCCTTACACAGTATACAAAAGTGTGCTCTCATTGCCACTTGTTTTCGTAGTTGTAATATACTACTTTAAGTCAGCTGCTACTCCTATATTTTGGCTGATTGGGCTAATTGGACTTTAATTTTCATCTTCTCCTGACCTTGGCCTAGTGAAAAATTACTTTAAATGTTTCAGTAAGAAAACTTGCATTGTGTTTCATGTTATTTAATTATTCTGATATTAATGTACTCAATTTCATTCTCATAACAGAATATAGGCCGGGTGAGATGAGTGAATCATTATAATATATATTATTACATATATATATATATGGTGAATAGTATAGGCCAAAGAACTTACAAATTGACCTTAAAATACAAAAGCTTGATCAACCTCCTGTGAAAATACTCTTTTCTCTGGGAAAAAAAAAAATTAAAAGATGATGCACTGAATCTTTAAAATGAAACCTTTCCACAAGTTTATCATCTATGTGGTTATTTGAGGCTGACCAACAACATTCAGTTGGAAGTGTCAGGTGCAGCATTAAAAGTGTGATTTCAGGTGTGATGTAGCAGCTGCAGTAATTTAAAATCTTCTTTCAGTCATCTAAGCAGCCAGTCATTAGAAGCCAGCACAGCAGAGTGGATTCAGTCCTAGTCTCAGTGCAAGTCTTCCATGAAGAGTCCAACACTAAGAACTTTACCTGGACAAGTACAATTCCATCTAATTCTTTAACTTTTGTAATCAGGGATTTGAGGTGCATTGTTTTCTAGTTTAAGCCTGAAGCTGCTTAGAATTATCAGTTATTGTTACGAAGGAATAATGTCCCAAATGATTAAATTTAATGGTAAAAAAAGATATACCCAACAGACTGAAGTGTTTAAATTCCAGTTTAGGAAGAGACTTGACTTTGAATAAGGTAAACACTTTTTTATCTCATGAATTCAATGTACAGTAGGAGATACTGAATTTACTGCTTGGTGGTTAGTCTGTAGTTACTCCCTGGGTAATATTTGCAGAGCAAAACTAATACAAAATGCTTTTTTCTGCACTTCCTCAACTTACCACACACTTAAAGACATCCAGAGAATTAGTAGATTGTGTCATGGTTCTTCTCCCCTTTGTCTACCTTAGCAACTTCCCCAGGAAGACAGTCTTAGAGGCTCATCAGTACAGAGGAACAGGTTTCACAAAGAAATTACAAGTTTGGATGATGCAGCTGAACATGTCTTATACGTTCCACTATCTGCATTGTTAGACATGTGAGAGTTTGGTGACCTGTGGTAATTAGATTGTGTGATCTTTCAAAAGAAGGATCAGGCTCACGTAAGTGGCTTAGATACTTTGGAAAATGGTACTTTGTGATGTTTATACTCACTTTGTGATCTTATACAACTGATATTTTCTGGCATTTAATAGGGAAAATATTTTACTACATGTAAAACTGAACCCACACAAAGTAATCTAAATGTTCCTTCCTTGTTGTTTCTCCTTGTTTTTTTCTTATTTCCCTTTTGGAACAAACCGGTAATCAGAGTAGCAGACCTCTGGCTGATAAGAGCTGTTTTGTGTAGCTGTAAGTAGTGGTACACTTTGAAGTGCTGACAGGCCTTGCATAAACCAAGAGCTGATTTTTCTTGCCCCCTGGCAAGAAAGGAAGATCATGATGCTTTATTATTGAGGCATGTCCTTGAGTAGTGTAGCTAAAGCTTAACAAAATCTATCAAATGGAAACTTCGTTTCTGCAGGTAGTAAAACTGTGTTGAACTGTTCTTGTTGTGTGTGCTTTGTTTTTCTTGTGTCACTTTCTTAAAATGTTTTGTTTGCTTGTTTATTTTTGAAGGCATAATTTCACCTTTCCCAAGCCTGTATTTTACGCTTTGAAGTTATCATTAGAGTATTTCCTTTGGCAATATATTTTATTGGAGCATTAGCAATGCAGTTGAGTCACTGAAAAATGTGGCAGCCATGGGCACGCGAGGCTTGCCTGGTAGTTTCGTGTTAGTAATAGGATTTTTTTAGTGGTCTTGAGTAGAAACAACTGTCAGTAATGTTTACCTTGGCAAAAACAAGGCATTGGGAGTGGAATAAGCCATAAAGAGAGTGTGTAAGTAATATTGGGAATAATAATAATGGTGCTTATTTGCATGTGAAACAGATCGGATACAGAGCTGTCCCGTACACTCTACTTCTGGAACAGCCAGTGCCAGTTGATATATAGGTAATTAATGGGCTTAATGACTTTTTGCATGATTTCTTGAAGAAAGTCTGTGGTTAGAGTTAATGATAGCATCACAGGATTATTTTGCATAGTGACTCATGTTTTCTTCTTAGGCTTGTGTATATACAGATCATTAAATTTCTATTCATGGTGAAAATATTTACATAAGTTCAAAATCCTGAATGACCAAGAAAATTTTCAATAGTTTGAAGTAATCTTCCATAGGCAGTTGACTGTATGACTAATAGAATTACGTATGCGTAAAATTGCTTTTACTGGAGAAGCCAAAATGCAGAATAATAGATTGTCAAACTGTCATTTGTCAGTGAGATCATAGATTTTGTAGTCCAAATCAGGTTGTGTTCTTTTTCTTTTTGTCAGGTCACATTCTAATAACCATATTGTGCATTAAACCCTGTGATTATCTGAACACTTGACAGATGGTAGGATGTTAATTTATATGTAAGAGACAGTGATTGCCTGTGCAGTAATGGCATTCAACAAAATATGAAATGTCAAAATCCCTTTTTTTGTTATGTCTTCACTTATTTCAGCAAGGTAATTCTAGCAGATGAATATTTTTTGTACCTAAACATATGCTTCATTTACTAGTGTTAACAAGTTTTGGAGTTTTGAATCTTACTTTTTATATGGAGAGATGTTTACATGTTGGTCTAGTGTACAAGAAAATTGTAGAGTACAGTGAAAGTGAAATTATTACATTTATGAATCTAAAGTTTTCAATATGCATATTACTCAGTTTTAAGGAAAATGAGATTACTTTTTGGTTCACTTAAGAGTTACTATGATACTCATCAGTTGGTTTTATGATAACACAGTTGTCCTAACTTAGAGTTCCACTAATTGTTATCAAACTGAGCAGTTAGTTTGTCCTAATATCTTATTTAATGATAATCTTTACTCATACATAAAATATCATGGGAAAGAATGTGCTTGAGCCCAAAGGATTTTGCCTTTTTGCTGATTTGAGACAATTGGGGCTGTAACATATAGCTAAGGGAGAAGTGTAAAAAGTGGCACAGTTCAGTGCCACACACTCAATGATGAAACTTGAAATAACTTTCTGAAGCTGAAACCCAAAGAAATGAGCTAAGGTTATAGTTTCCTGTAACAGTGCTGTTTTCAGAACATGCTTTCTACCTTTACATTTTGTCAAGGCATTTCTTACTCCCTTCAGTTTATTGTATGCAGTACTTCTCTACATGCGGTTCACAGGATTTGCTTATTTTTTTACTGATTGCTTTTCACTGTTACATTATCTGCTGGACCTTCAACTAAATGTTAACATCTTTGAGTTGAAAAACTTTACTTTTTATGAATCAAAGTCCCCAAAATACCTGGCTTTTGAACAAATGGTTTAAGTTTGTAGTTTTTTAATACTGAGGAAAAGGAACAGAATAAGAAAAAGAGGAGACCAAGTATTTAATTTGCTTGAAAGAGTTTTCCAACAGAAGAGAGCTGAAGTAGAAAATCCCAAGTCTTAATGATGTATTTTTGCAGTTCAGTTGTCTCTGGCTGAGACATCATTATTATGCATTTATAATTGATCACTGTTGTATTTAGGTATTCAGTAACTCTTGACTTATGAAAGAATATGTTCCTTATTAATGTTCGTTAATCACTAAGAAAATTAGTTTTCTGTAAACTGTTTCAGTAGGCCAAGAAAGGAGTCATCAAGTCCTAGAGAGTGGTAATTACTTTGCTTGTGCCACAGCATTGTGTTGTTGTTTTCAGTGTGTGGGAAATCTGAAAGGCTGTGAATTGATACTTTGGGAGTGAAAACAGCAAAGATAATTTCTGTTGAGTATGTAAGTTATAGGAATTCTTTGTTGGCTTCCATGCTTGGGGAAAAACGTGGTCATCAATGTAGTTAATTTGTGTTATGTAAATACTTACTATAGAAATATTAGCTCTGAAGCATAATATTCTTTAGTAAGAAGAACATGTACAAGAATTTCACAAACAAAATAGGTTGTACTTCTCTTTGTAGGCTGCTACTTTCAGTTAAATGGTGTAATCACTCAGGTATTATGAAGCTATGTTCAGTCATGAATGCTTGTGACATTTTAAAGGACTGCAGAATGGTGCAGTGTATGATTACCTGTACCTCATGGCATAATGATACTTCATGTAAACTTTTCCAAATTTATGGAAAAGCATTGTTTTTCTATTTCAATAATAATCCAAGTTTGTACTGCTAAAGCAAGAAATTAAAATGTAAGTACCAGCATTTTTTCAGCCATTCCATTTGTCTGCAATTTTGCCTGCTGTTTCCTATAACAGCCCTATTAAAGTGCATTTAAAATAGAAAATATAATTGTTAAGATTAGCTTTTGCTGTAGTAAATAGTAGGGGGAAATCTACCAGGCCTGTCTATCAAACTGAGCTGCTGTTTAGTATGTCTTTTTCAAAAATATATTCCTTAACTTTGGAATAACGTAGTAGCTCCTTTTTGGATACTTTATTTATTAATTTTCTATGGTACTCTTAATAATTTGGCTTGAAGATGTTGGCAGTCAAAGAATTGTTTGTGTATCTACCATTTCTGGATAAAAGTTCTTCAGTGAGCTCTTAGAAGAATTTTCTAATGGTTTTGCGGCCTCAGTTACTTGTTCTCAGGCTTTCTGTCATACTGAAGAGCATTAAGGGCAAGAGTGCCCCTGTAGGACAAAGAGTAACTGTATGAAACACAATAGCTAAAGGTATAAAGTGGTGTTACAATGTTATTTAACATCGTTGTCAATGTAGATATTCCTATTTCTTTTAGGGGTGTTGTTTCTGGTTTGAGTTACTTTTGGTACCTGTTTTCTGAAAGATTGGATAAATTTAGGAGCATTATTTAAAGCCCACCGCAGTAGCTGTAACATGGTATTGCAATATTTGACTAATGCGTGTGTTTATATACAAGTGACAAAGGATCGCCCTGATTGTGATTGTTATTGTTTGCTGTCGAAACCTTTGATAGATGGAATTGTAGTCGGAAGAAATACACTCTTCCTTATATGAAAGCGTCTTCCATTAAATTGGCTCCTGTATGGATGTGAAATGAAGCCTTAAAAATGCACTGAATGATCCACATGCAATATCTGTATTATAAACTGTTTGTGGGGGGGTGTGGGGAACTGGCATACCTCATTGTTTAGAGACGTTTTCCAGACCTAAATATGTTAGAAATTGTGGCTCAGTGAAACACTAGAGTTGTTGAAATATAACCTGTTATGCAGCAACATAAGCTTGTAGTTACACAATAAAGGAGAGAAAAATAATTGTTCTTACTGGGAATATGAAATAAATGAACCAAAATGTAAGCAAGTGTAGGCAATGGTAACTTCAGAAGCAAATGAGCATGTTTTAAAGAGAGCAAGGTGTCTAAAAGCAATGATGTATGGGTGTTCAGGTTCCAGGGAAGCCTGGAACTGCTTTTAAGTGTTGTGACATAAAGCCCGTTTCCCTCTGAGACAGCAGCATGCTCAGACTTTGAGTGCTCAGCTAAGAATTTGCCAACCATGTTAGCTGGAAGGAAGAATGTTGGTGTTTAGAACTCTTGCTACATCTTCTCAAAATCCCCATTCATTCTGAATAACTTTGGTAGCCCTTTGAGCTGGTTACCTCATCCACCCTGGTTTAATCTCTGACCTTGTAGGTTTTGCAATGAACTCCTTCCTGTTGGAATCTTTTCTTGAAGGCAGATAAGAATCAGGGAGCTAACTAATAAATAAAAAAAAGTATGGTGAAATATTTCAATATTTGCATTGCAGCTACACTGGAAATGAATTTTACACTTTGCAGTCAGAAGCAGATTCTGTGTTGAGGATTCTGGTGCACTGGCAGACTCTGAGGAACTCTTCAAAGTTGATTGCAGTGTTTGTGGCTGCTGGTGATGAGAATTTGAGTTCTATAAATGCATAGTAATAATTCTGTATGTAGCTGAAAGAAGAGACATGTAATATGTGGCCTTTTTTTTGTTGTTTTTCTTGTGATATTTGATATGGTGTGGAATGTATTTTCAGTGCACCTAAAGTTACTCGAATACTACTTATGAACTGACATTTTACTTGCAGTAAGGTGTTTTTTCAAAGAGGAATTATGTTCCAAAGTACTGTTTGAAATACTGAGCTTGTTTCTATTTCTACAGAATATCCATCTAAGGATCTCTCAGCATTTCATAAGCATTAATGAAATAAGCCTCACTGCAAGGCAGGTATTATCCCAATTTCACAGATTGCAGGGAGGTTAATTAACTTGCCCAGAATCACTCAGTGATCTGTGATGAAAATTGGTTTCTGTTTAAAAATGGATTTGCTGTCTCATGCTTTAACCATCAGGCTGTGCTTCCAAAATAATATTTGTGGTTGAAAATAATATTTGGCTTATTATCAAGTTACAATAAGCTTTGTCTATGCACAAAATAGAGTTGAAGTGACCAAATCAGTTTTAACTCTACCTTGGTACATTCCAACTGAATGGAGTTGGGTTTGAGCTGGATTTTATCTAAAAGAAACTTAAACCAAGTGAATAGAGACACAGACTTGGCATTAGGACTATTTTATATGCAAATTTGTGCTCATTTATGTCAAAGGACCAGGTAAAACTAATGTTCCTTATTGGTCTGAGTTTTTAATGGAAACATTATAATTTCACTTAATCTGGTTTAACAGAAATACCATAATTTGAAAAGTAAAGGGGAAAGACATTTTTCAAATAACTTTAGAAGTCATTCAGGCATGTGACCTGTTCATTCCAATTATTTAAGTTGCATAACCACCACTCCTAATTTTAAAAATTATGAAAAAATGTTTCCTGTTAAGTGTTTTCACTCTCATTAATGAAACATACAAATTCAGCTGGAGAAACTTATTAGTAAAATTTTATTTCTGGCTGAATCCTTCTCTGTAGTTTTGCTGGCTTGGTAGGAAAGAAAGTAATTTAGGAGAGAAGGCTTTATTTTTCCTGATTTATAGCCCCATTTTCCCTGCTCCTTTACCAAGTATGCAAATGTGGTTGTAACAGTGATGATGCTTGTGTCTTAATAAACCTGCAACTTCTTTACACTCTCACTGTTCATTCTTTATGTATCCTCTGACAAGTCGTTTCAACTGTTTTTAATATGGTTTCTGGATTTACAAAATTGGCATAATGCTTGTGAAATGCTTTGAAAATTTGAAGTCTGTTATGATCAGGAAAGTATTAATTTTATTATAAAAGTGTAAGAAGCTTTTCAAAATGGAATAATCTTTGTTTTTAACTTTAGATTTAATCTAGGAAATCCCAGCTAAATGCAGTTCTGTTTAATGAACAAGACTGGAATTCATCACCTAATTAAGCATTCAGCACTTGACTTTATGCACCAAAATGGCTGATTTTAAAATTATTTCATTCAAGTTAAAAAAAAAAGTATTTAGGGGCATAAAGTTTTTTTTAAAATGCCGTATAAATGTCTCCATATAATTGCTGACTACCTGTAATGCAACACCTATGTAGGGCATGCAATTGTGGATCTTTTCTTTGAGCGTTGCTGCTTCAAAGGTACTGCAGTAATACATAGGTGAGTGCTAAATATAAACTAATTTTTTACATCTTCAAATGCAGTGAATTTTTTAACGTCTAAGTTAATACATTCAGGGATTTTTTTTTTTAGAAATAAGATGTTCAATGAGCCTTTTTGTACTTCCTCCTCATTTTCCCTACTTCCACATTTCTTGATTTTGGTTGAAGGCCAGCATATATTTGTAGATCACCAACTGAAGTTTCCTTCAGTTTCCTTCTTTACTCTTTTGTCCGAGCAATGAGAAAACTTCTAAGACTGTTCCGAAGTTGTGATCTACTTAGTGCTGATGGTAGAAATCTGTCTCTTCACTTGTATCCAATTTCCATAAGGACACTGTGGCCTGTAAGTGCAATATAATATAAATAATACAACATGCCAACCAGGAAAAAGAGTTTGATTTTAATTAATGTTCCTCCAACACATTAGTCCTTCATTTCATACAATTACCTGGGGACTCAAAGTAGGCACAGCTGTAATATGGCTGGTGTTAAAGTGGAGATTTCTCAATAATACATCTCATAGGTTATTTTTTCATGTTTCCTTCAAGTTCCCTTTTCTTTGTTGTGCGGAAAATGACTTCAGTCAGAAGTGGATTGACCAGGGAATGCTTAGTCTTGCTGCTACTCAGATCTCTGGGAGAGCAGATCAAATTGTTCTGTTACAGGGATGTTAAATTTATAGCAGGTAAAAGCTTTCCATGTTTGTCAGACTATTCCTTGAACACAGTGATTGCACCCTTGAGGCAAAGAACCTCAATGAAAAGTGGCTGTACATTAATACAAACTAAATTCCTAGCCAAACAATTCCTAAATTCCAAGAATGTGTTGCAAAGGAAAACAGAGTGCTAGCCAAAGGCATATGTCAAAATTTGTCTAATTATATTTGTACTGTACAAAACAGAGTAAAAGTTTTACATTTCACCAGAGTATTTAACTTTTTAGTATTTGTAGTCTTGGTCATAAACTGCGTTGTTGAAAGCATAAATTTATCACTTTTTATACATATGGATACTTTGGCAAAGGGGCTTAATGAATTCAGTTGCACTTGTAAAATTGCATCCAGCTAATGCTCTTCACTGTTAAAGAAATAGTGTCCAGTCAGGTAGAAAATTATTCTGGGTACATGGCCATGCTGAGAACAGAACTAGCTGAGAGTAGCACCCAGCTTTTCTGTGAATGGAAGATCAGTCTCTTCTGTTGATTTATTTCTCAACAGAAATAAATTTTATGTGGTATTCTTAAAAAAAAAAAAATAGGTGCAACTGTCCAGGGAATAGATATTGAGGTAACACTGGGCTCCTGTGGATAGGACAATATTTATTTGTTGTGTATTGCCAAAAACAGTGTCAGGTTTGTTATAGTCAATATTGTCCTCTTAATATTTTCTTCAAATAATTTGAACATTGAGTTGGTGTTGTCTGTGCCCCAAAAATATGACGTTGTATCCCAGGTCAGTTAAATGCTGTTGAGAATTTACTTCAGGTTTGTGTAGATATGTTTGAATGTCTCTTCAAAGTTGGAAATGAAAGGGACTTTTATTATTTTTTTTGGTCGATCTTGGTAACTTATTTCATGTATCTTTGTATTTGCTGGTTAAATACCTTCAGTCACACTTTGCTGAGATTTATGGACTGACAGTTCTAGGCAGGGGTGTGGGAATGCCCTCAGGGTTTTCACAGGTTTTTGAGCCTTTCCATATTTTCCCTCATGTTAAGGCCTTTTGGTTGGTAAATAAGACTTAGTAAAAGTAGTAATGTAGTTCCTCTGAGTACTTGGGCTTGGGAAAGCTAATACCTGCTGCCAAGGGAGCAAGCATCAAAAGAGACCATGGATTAATGCTGACTCTGAAAGTTTTTGTCTTTTCTCAGTTAATCTTGTTCCTAACGCATCTGTGGCATGTTAAGAGAATAAGAATTCTTCCCTTCAAAAGTCTTGCATATAATAAATGGATTTGTTTTATTAATAATCAAATTTGCTGTAGTTCTGTCTAGTGACTCTGAAATGATTTTGTGAAGGACTTAAAAAGCATAAAAATCTACTGAAAAGACATCTTGACAATCGAAAATTTTGGAGGAAAACTGACTTCCTTTTGTCTTTATAAGAATAATAAGGAAAATAGCCGAGTTCAGATTAAGGGCAGACCACAATGCTGAACATGTGATTGCTCAAATGGCTGTTGAAGATAGTAATTTATGAACAACAAAAATGTTTAGGAGAATTTTTTCATTGACTTACTTTGAGCATAATGTTGTACAGAAATCTATAATATAAGAGGCAGAGCATGTTGTTAGCTGACTTAAGAGAAAAATGAAGTTTTAGCAAAAGGTTGGTTTCTCTTTTTGTGTCTCTGTGTCTGTGTTCAACCTTTTTTTCACCATAGCCCTGCTTTCCACTTTTCCATTGCACATTTCCATCAAGTACTTCAGTGAGGTGCTCTGAGAGCTGAAGATAAAAAAAGTGTGGATTTAAACTAAGTAATGAAAATTGGGGATGAGAAACACGACTTCTATTTATGTTTATAGTTGGAGTGTAAGAACTGTGTGTCAGCAACTGAAACTTGAAAGTAAAAATGAACAAAAAAGGTGTTATTCCTGTGCTTTGGCAGCACATGTAGCTTAAGATGGGAGTTACTTTGTGCTAATAAGATTGTGTTTTGTGCCTAAAAGTGATGCTAAACACAAATGAAAACCTTTTCTAACTATTATAACAACTATGTGCTTCAAATTAATGTTGGTTTGTACCAGCTGTTACTGCTTTAACATAACAGCCCTCACAGTGGAATGCCTCACCTGGATCAAGTTGACTATATGCATAAATCTTCACAAGACTGGAGCTGGAGCATTTCATTAAATGCAAAATGGTAAACTTTTTATGGTTCTACACTTAATGTTTTTGTAAACCAATCTATAATTTCATTATGGCAGGGAAAATTGTATGAGCTTTATGATAAGCTGTCTAAACAATGACATTTTCTAAGTCTTTTTGAAGGAAGGAGATAAATTTAGCTTTTGCTAGCTCTGAAGTAGATTTTTTTGCTGTGGTTCTTTTTTAACAGAGCTGGGTGTATCCCCACGTTCTGTAATTTGAGAATGTTTGTTTAATGAGGATCTCATATTCCTTGCTGCTTCTCCCTCCCTATACCCTGGGCTCAAAGGAGAAAGGCAAAATGCTTGTGTGCTTACAAGGTCTTGGTAAAAGACAGTAATTACATTTATCATTGTTCTTACTTTGCTCTGTGGCTGTTTTGGTAGCCATATATCTCATGGCTACCAAACCTGGTATCTCATCTATCATGTCATGTCTTTTGATCAAGACTCTTAACATTTCTGCCTCTTTCTAGGCACAAGGCTTAGCCTGGGAGAGTTTACTAATTGTCCTTGGCTCCCTTCAGAAGGGGGAAAAGCTGATGCAGAGTGACTTTGAACACCTCCAGCACAGCTCACCAGGCTCTGCTGCCTTCAGGGACTATAAAGGGAGCTGTGCATGACTAAAGACACACAGGTTGCTGTCATACTTTAATGTCCCAGACTTGATTTTTGTTGTAAAGCAGGGAAAATGAAATTTTTATTGACTATACTCATAAGAAGATTTTATAATGGTTTGACACTTGTTTTGTAAAATATTTTTGTTCTAGTTAGAGAAACTGCTCATCAGCTTTGGTGTTTGAGGTCGCTTCTACCCAGATTTGCAGCATGTCCCAATTTAATGTATTCACATAATAAGCATGATAGAAGATTTTGTATACCTGAGAAGATCAAAACTTGTGACTTGAACTTGAGTTCTGGCAGTTCAGAGGATGTGATACTCGGACTTATTCTGAATGTGGTGGGTCGTGAGGTTTTTTCTGGTTTGGTTTTTCTTTTTCCTCTGAAAAGCAGCAGTAAATAGCAAAGTGTGTCTTTTCAGTGATTGCTGAAGTTGTTGAGTCTGAAGTGAAGATGAAACGTCTCCAAACTTTGAATCAAATTAGCTGATTGTCTCGGTTTTGGAAGACAGGTGTCTATTGAGGAAGGCAGAAGCCCCCTTTGGACTGAAAATATAACTCCCTCCCCTCCGAATTATTATAATTTTGAAATTAAGGGGCTTTCAGGCCAGGATATGAGGAATAGGAATAACAGTTCTTTACTAATATATATATATATATATATATAGCAAGGCAAACAAAACAACAACAACTATGACAGTAACAGCAAACAGAACAGAACCCAGTGACCCCTTCCCGGCTGTCAGACCCTGTCCTTTCGGTGCAGTGACGCTCACGGCCGGCAGGGCCGCTGGCGGCTCCCGCTGGGCAGGGCGGGGGCGATGGTTCCCCCGCGGCTGCAGGGAGTGCTCCGGAGCGAGCTCGGGGAGCACGCGGCAGTAGTGGACACGAGCCGGGAAGGGATGGGAGAAAAGCTCACAAAACTCCTGGGCGGCCGATCCTGGTGCCCCAGCAGAACTCTCTCGGGACCGGCAGCTGGAACAGCAGGAATGCGCACAAAAATCCCAGATGGTAGATGAGATGTATCGAGCTCCGAAGCAGTAGCGGGAACTCCGGGAGGTCTCGGCGGGCAGGGGGTGCGGTGCTGGCGGCAGGGCAGGGTAGCGAAAGCCCAAAAACAGCAACAAAGAAGACGGCGGAGGCAGGCAGCTGCCTTCCGGGGGCCCCCTGGGGCACCCCAGCAAGTGGTGAAAGGGTCCCTCTCAGCGGCGGCTCCGGTCAGCAGAAATCCCCCCTCACGGCGGAAAGAAAAGAAAGTAGTAGAAGACAGGAAATCTGCAGTGAGGGCGATCTCTCCCCAAAACCGACTGCAGCCTCCGTGTCTTCTGAAAGCCGAAAAAAGAGCTCGAGCGGAAAAAAAACTAGCCTTTGCCCAGGTAACAGGGCAGTTGAGAAGTCCCCTCCCTGCTTCAGCCAGACCTTTTGTCCCCCTTAAGTACCTGGCAATTATCCTTTAGTATGGGGAAAAATTCCTCAAGAGGAAAAGAAGAAAGACGAAAAGAAAAAAAAAAAGAAACAACTCCCAAACCCCAACACTGATGTTAATAGCCTTTCTGTTGATTGGCAGGAAATACTTTCTCATCTATCATAACTTGATTGAAAAACGTAAGATTCAAAATGCTACTCTAAATTTTATAGCTTCTTTGTGCAAGGAATGAATTACCGGTGATAGAATATACTAATTGTTTAGAGAAAAGAAAATTAATTGTTTTTGTTAAATTCTATTGGGACTAAATTTTACTTGAAGTTGTGATGCATGCAGTTTTCTAAGACATATGTAAATGAACTCATTAGTGCACAGTCATATTGAAATCTATTTTGGCCCTGGGATAATTAGTCTTTTCAAAGCACAACGTGCCATTACTGATTCTTAAAAATTTTTTTTTATTTCTTTAAATGTGATATTATTTCTATTTCTTCATTCCATCTTACATATATAGCACCCAAAATAAGGGAGATGTTTTCTTTCCCCTCCTTTATATTTTCAAAGAGATGTTCAAACAGACTTCAAAGTTAATCTTGCAGTTAGGCCAGTGGAGAGAGCAGAGTAATCTGTGGTGACAGGCAAAGGGATAAGGGTGGAAAGGGTGCTCCTCAGATGCTGGTAGGATAGCATTTATGGACTTATCCCAAGGGAACTGCTTGGTATCCAAAGCAAGTATGAAAGTGCTTGCAGAACTGGCAGCTGAATGCAAATAGAATATTTTATGTGGTGCTTCAAATATTGTGATAAATTTGCTCAAAATAAATCTATGCTTCCTACAGTCATTTTAGATTTTGTTGTTGCTAAAATAAAATCTCAATGTACTCAGAAATTTGCATTTAGCATGTAACATGTAAAGTTCATTTCCTACACTTGTGCTAATTCTTTTTCTGATATGGTTTTACAGAAATAGTTGTACAAAAGTAGAAAAATTTGGTTTTACTATTACTCTGCTATAGTATTTGGTTGGGGTTTTTGTTCTGTTTTTTTTTTTTTTTTTGTTTAAGAAAAGTATCTGAGTGACTTAAAAAGCCAAACTTGGTGCAAATGTCCTCCATAAATGAATTGTTTCTCAGCAGCTTTTGGATCCTGCTACTGCCCTGCAGGGCACTGGATTTGTACCAGATTTGTTAATGGTCTGGAGTGGATCTTCAGTAACAGATGAATGTCTTGAACACAGGCAGGGCTCAAAGTTTCAAGTGTTTATGTGGGTATAAATAAGGCTGTGTTTCAGTTCTTTGTTTGAAATTGTTTAGTTTACTTGTCTCTCTCCTCCTCTGAAATGTGTTTGTGATGGATGTGATCAGAGCCCACCAAAACATTTGCTGGGTTCTGCTTAGAATCTCATTGTGGGGCGTTTGGAGAGGCTTGACGCTGATCTGCACTGAGCTTTTTTGCTGACAGACCTTGAAGTGCGTTTGCTATTCTATGAGTTTCTTCTTTAGCACTTGGCTAAAGGGATCACTTTAAAAAACAGTGGCAACCAAACCCAACAGAAATAACCCCTCAAACAAACCTGCTGTTTAGCTTTATGAAGTCATTCTAATCCAACATCAGAAAAAACCCCAAAGAACTATGGAACACATTCAAGATTTGAGGTCACTGTAAATGACCTAAATCTATGAATATGGAGGCCTTTTATCTGTTACATTTGTTTATATAATGATAGACTATATATCTAGTATTCCAGTTTACAATTATGATAGGCATTTTGGCTACAGAGAACTCATAAGACTATGTATTTTCCTTAAACTTTAGTTTACTAAATGTGCCCTGCCTTCTAAAATGAATCAGTCTTGCCATTTGAATGCACTTACTAGAAAGTGTTGGATGTTTTGGAGCTGCTTTGTGAAAAATAACTCCACACACCCCCAACCACCCACTCCTTCCTCCCCAAACCAAAGCAAAATAAATCCGACTCAAACCAATTACTAAATAATTTATTTGGAAAGAAAAAACCAGTTGAAGTATATACTGTAATGTGTTTCATTTTGCCAGAGATCTTGACCTCTGTGGTGTACCGAGATACCAGATGCAAGATTCTTAATGAGCAGGAAAAAAGCAAAAATCATATGGATTATATAGCTTGTGGTTTACGAAATTATACTGGCAGATGTTAAAAATGTTCCTTGGAGTGTACAACTTGGGTACTGTAAATTATTTTCGTGTATTTAATGATCCATGGTTAGTAAATATTTCTCATTTGTTACAAATATCCTGTGTCAAATAAGCTGTTGTTTTGTTTTACTTCATATTTGCACAATCAATTTAGCTCCTTTAACCCTGCTTAAAGAAATTATGAAGAACAAGTTGCCAGTGATGTTCATAAATTGTAGGAATTTCTATCTTGTCTCCTTGAAACTTCTACTTAAGTCTCCTTTCTTTAAATTGCTTATAAAGTTACACTAAGAGCACAGCAAGTATGACATCAAAAAGCAGAGTCTATCTGTATCGTTGTTTTCTTTTCTAAGGTATACAAGGAAAAAGGAAGAAACCTTTGTGCCAACTATAATTTTGGGAAGGAATACAATGTGAAATGGTTTGAAATGCTCTTTTTTTTTTTGGGAAAAAAAAATTAGGTTTTCTTTAGAGTACACAGTATTTTGATTATTGCAAATGGGGTGTGATCTCATGTTTGCAATCTCTTAAGAACAGGATAAGTAGACAGAGCTGGCTCCTGGAAGTTGTTCTGTCATCTTGACCTTACCACTACTTTTGCTTAATTCTGTGAAATACAATTGACTCCTTAAAGGCAAATTGATTAAAAATACTGGACTCAAAACTGGGCCATTGAAAATGGAATTCAGTTCCTGGTTGTGGTTCATGTTCCTTGTAACCTTGATGTGGAGGCCAAATTCATTTGTTTCAGTGTCTTTTAATATGTGGTAGTAGGTGTTTCAGAATAATAATTTACAGAAGCATGACTTAAATGGAAAGTACAGGGGTTTTTCTTTTTTTTTATTAAGTACAGCTAAAGTGAAGTGCTGGGAATGAAAAGTGCTTTATAAGATGAAATATTCACATAAATGTTTGAATATTTCCCTTTGGCTTAAACCTATTTATTTCCTTATTTGCAGTAGAAATGTGCTGCTGCTGACAGTGACGACTGAACCATCCTTATCTGCCCTCTTTGGCAGCTTCACAGTGAAAGTCTTGCAGCCCTTCCCATTTGGGCAGGGCGACCAGTTTCAGGGAACAAGCTTTTTAGTTCCATTTTGTACTTATCACTCTGGGTCTTGATTGCTTTTGGTTGTTTGATTGCTTCCAGCTCCCCTCAAGGGGACTTGCCTGTAATCGCACAAAATTGGACAAAAAGAGTTGCGTGCTAATATATTGAGGTGGCATATTGATAAATCAGTACTGCCTTAGCAACCATTGGTACTCAAGTGGTTTAAATTAAAAAAAATAGTCATTAAACCTCCAAGTAGCCCTTGGACAACTTAAAAGCACTGTTGGAGGAAAAATAGGTTGAATGAATTAATGACTTATTCAGTGTTACATGAAAATTTTTCGCTGTTAGAAATCTCACCCAGTGTGACAATGCACTGGAGGACTTCGCTCACCATGGAACATGGTGACATATGGCCTCCTCCTTTGTGGCCATGCTCAATGCCTAAAGAGTGTCTCTTTATGTGATGAGGTATAGAAAATAAAATCTCAGAATGGTTTGGCTTGCAAGGGACCTTAAGATCATATCGTTCCAACCCCCCTGCCATGGGCAGGGACACCTTTCACTAGACCAGGTCCTTCAGTGCCTCATCCAACCTTCCAGGGATGGGGCATCCACAACTTCTCTGAGCAGCCTGTTCCAGCACCTCACCACCCTCATAGTAGTGAGGTCCTGGGACAGGCTGCCCAGGGAAGGATCCTATGACAACAGATGGGTGTTCTCCTGGGGCTTCAAAAAATACATTTATTAACAGACTGGGAGAGGAGGAAATACAAAATAGAGATAAACTTCACAGTATTTTTTGGTTTAGAATTTTTCTGTGGATTTTTAAAATGTTTTCCTGATTTACAGACATTTTACTTACCACTTAAGAGGTGATGTGCTTTGCATCAAGGAACAGTATACCTCTAATGTAATGGCAATCAGTTTATAATAAAGCTTTTTGCCTTCAACAAACTTGTACTTAAATGCTGACTTTCTAATAGTACAATTTAGGTTAAGCTGTTTAAAATGAGGGATGAAAATAGCACTTTTGTTTCTTAATACGTGTCATGGTTTAACCCCATCTGGTGACTCAGTACCACATAGCCCCTTGCTCACTCCCCCCCTTCCTTCCCTACAGCGGGGAGGAGAATCAGTTGGAGAGAAAACATAAAATCCTGGGTTAAGAGTGGTTTAAAAATGGAAAAAATAATATAATAATAGTGATGATGATAATAACAGTGACAATAATTATAGTAGTAATAATTGTGATGAAAAGGAGAGAGAGTGAGGACTAAAACTGAAGAGAAACAAGTGATGCTCAGTACTATTGCTGAGCACCTGCTGACGCCCAGCCTGTCCCCAAGCAGCCATCAGCAGCTCAGTCTATAGCAAGATGAAGCAGTTTGGGTTTTTTCCTCAAAGGTAGAAGAGCATCCTTGTGTGTGAAGTTTATTGAAGAAGTGATAATAGATTAAAATGTGTGCTAGGGCAGTTGGTGTGTAGAATTTCTAAACCTGTATCACATCTAAACCAGCTAAGTTCAGGGCTCAATTATTTGCATTTTAGATTTTCTTATGTGACTATTACACTCTGTTTTAGAGTTACCTACATTTATTGATTTGGGACATATGCCAGTCCCTAACTGTTTCTTTCAAGTAGCATTTGTTGAGAGTTCTGACTCCATTGTACAAATTCTGACTGTATGGTCCTTTGCCATATTGTGATGATCTCCCTGAGCAATTTGAGGGACTGTGTACTTGATCAATCCTAGTCTTTGTCTTGCCAAATTCTGTCTTTCATAATTAAACCATTTTGAAACTACTTTTCTGTTGATAGTCGGTGTGGGGTTTTTTCCCACATCTTAGTCTCTGTAGTTATATTGTGGATATCAGTCAATACCTCTGCCAGATGGAAGCCTTCTGTGTGTCACTTTACCTCTGAATCCTCTTGAGTACTGTTTTCTTTCTGCAGTCAAGCAGCCCCTCACTCTTTTGGACAGATTTATGCAGCTCTTTTCCCTGGAGGAAATTTCAGTTATGTTTTTTGCTGGTTGCTTATTGTCACATCACTGTGCCCCCAGCCCCCAAAATTAAAAAACTGCTTATCCTCCAATCCCTCAGTTTTCTTTCATTGCAGCTCAGACTTTTCTGTTTTGATTCTTCTTTCATTCCACTATTTGCAAATAGTTATTTTGCAAATAGTTAGGGAGGAGAAAGTCTTCTTATTTCATGTATATCTATACACACACATATTATATATGTATATGGTTTTTTTAGAAGAAATCAAGGATGTCTTGCCTGTTAGCATTACTGTTAATGGAAGGTTTTTGGGATGGTGGTTCATTCCCCATTATAATTCTGATAAAATGTTTCCTGAAAGGTTTCAAATCTAATGCAGGGAAATTTCTTCTTTGGTTTAGTCTAACCTGGATTCTGGAATACATTTCTCTAATTGAATGTGACAGACACTTATTTGAAAATGAGGATTATTTCTAGTCTTTAAGTTAGTTCTGGAGCTGCAAATATCACAGTAGTGCTAAAGAATAAAGGAAAGATTGGGGTTGAAAGCAGTTGATTTAAGTTCAGCAAGTATGAGTTGATTTCATGACTCTTGCTCCTTCCTGACACTGCTAAAATCATTTTGGTTTTGACCAGTATTTTGAGGATTGTGTTCGTTATTCCTACTGACTTACAGTATAAAAGGAATGTAGATGTTGAAGTAAATTATTTAGAAAAATTTAACTTTAATTCTTTGCTTCCGTCTGAGAGACAGACGATGATAACTCCATTCCTTTATCTCAGCTTATGTTATCTTTACTGAACAGGGGAATTGGTCTCCTGCACATGAACAGCCAACATCCCAGTAGGACTGGGACATTCTGAGAGTTCCAGAACTCGTAGATGGTGATAGGGGATTCATTCATGAAAGTGCACTATGCTGTGTTGAAGAGTCTTCAAGGTCTTGAAAACTGCAAGTGAAAGGCGCTTTTCTTAGGAAAAGTTATTATTGTGTCAGCGGATTTCTTAGCTAGGCTGATGTTCAGCATACCTCTAAAAAAAAAATCAATGTAATACAGTTTTGGGTATTTGGGTAATAAAGAATATTTTTAAATACTCTTTATTTCCAAATGTCTGTGCCACTGTAGTCTCTGCATGAAAATTCCAAGGAGGAATATTTTGTTTTAACTCTTCAGCAGAAAAATTAAAACAACAAAATACAAAGCAGCAACAAGAATTCACCTTGCCCAGATACAAAAAGTATGAGAAGAGTTTTTGTAAGTATTTGATTGTCTTAAATGTCTTGTCAAGGAGCTGGCCAGAATTGGATTTCAGGCCAAGTTAATGGCAGAACTGATAATAAGAGCTGCCAGCAAGGAGCAATAGGAGTAACTCTGATTTCTTGGTATGTCAAGAATTCCAGGAAGTACTGTGTTCCCTGAGACAGACTCCTATAGTTGTGTGGGAATGTATTCGGTGTCTTCAGAAGACAAATGGGTTCCAATCAAAATGGTCCTGGATGATGCATAAAAAACTGGGGACTGAAATAGGCAGTTGTTTGTGCTGACTGGAAGGGTACAATTTCAGTCATGTCTCTCCCCACCAGCCTGTGCTGCTCTGTTTCAAAAGATGCCTTCCCAGCTGCTTTCTTTTTAAAGCAAACTATAAGATGTGCTTTGCTTGTTGACACCGATGGAATAACTTACTTATTTTTCAATGTAGATGTTATTAAAGTTAGAGAAGAGATATAAAGTTTTTAATAGTAGGTGAAGAGATCTAAAACGTAAATGCTTTTAGCAACAGGATAAGTAGGAGCCTCATTTATGGTGATGCAGAAGGGTTTTTCCTATGTTGGCTGTTTCTTAGGAAAGCTGTAGTTTAGGATGTAGCTGCTGTCTAGATCATATTTGTGCAAAAATTAGAAATGCTGCTGGATAATGGTAAAGCCTTCTGGTGAAAAGTCTGAAAACCTTTTAGAGGATTTCAACATGGGAACCTGTCTAATGGTGTCAGGTAATAGAATTATTGTAGCACTTCCAGGAATTGTATATTGGTAGAATTATTAGAAAATACACATTCAGTTAATCTAGTTTGAAAGTCTAAAATACCATAGATGTCACAAAAACCTGAAGGTTACAAAGGGTTTCATTTGGAGGGTGAATAGAACAAGATGCTGCTGAACTACTGAGTGTGTAGGTTCCCTCCCTCCCCTGTTATATACAATGGGCAGTTAAACAAGTAGTGTAGTGGCTGTGCAGCTTTGCTGCCTGATTCATTGTGCATTTAATTTAAATCACTAAAGGTGACCTTTTTGTATTTCAGAACATTGACACAAACTTTGCTGGCTCTGATTACCCAGGCTTATGCTGGAACTTCTCATGGTAAAAAGACCATGATAATTGTACCCACGTGTCATTATGTGACCTGGCTTTTGAGTGTTTATTTAACTGACTTGACACAATTTAAATTTCCTCATCAAAGTTGCTCACTTTTAGGGGGTTGGCTAAAAATGTGTCTCAGCCGTGTCCTTACCCATTATGTGCAAGCTACCTTAAATAGCAGCTGCTTCAGCACAGTGCAAAAAACATTCTGGACTGTTAATTGATGAGTGTTGAGCCACTGGTTGTTTGGGCCTCTGATCTAGAGAGGAATTACTTTGTTATATATATATATATATATACACTGGTGCCTTTGAAGATACAGTGTGATACCTACTATCTCAAAAGAAATGGTGAAATAATGACTTGTAAGAGGCTTTTTTTTTTTTTTTCCTTCTGAGTACTTTTTCTGGAGTGGGATGGTTGTATTTGGCTGTAGATGGTTGTATTTGGTTTTTGCCAGTCAGGTATCTTTTGGAAGACCTGGGAACTGATCCCTGCAAAAGCTTTCCCAAGGGATGGAAATTAAATAATTGCTTTAACAGAGAGGACAAGGCTTCACTCTCGTCTTTTGCCTACCTCTCATACTTAGGGTTGTAAGAAAACAAATGAATGCCTGATAAGCCTTTCACTGGGACAGATCATCTCTTGTCTAGCTCTAGGTTTTCTTTGTCCTTCCTGGAAGTCACAGGTCTTAAGTCAGTTTAATAGGAAAGTCTTAATCAGTAAAACCCTGAGTTACTTTTCCTCAGTATTAAATTCCAAGAGTAAATCTAGGCATTTACTGTGAAATACAGATTTTTCTTTTTTTCTTTTTTTTTTTTTTTTTTTTGTTTTGAAAGGAAATGTCTTAGAGTAGCAGTAATTTTTTTGTGTTCAGCTCCAATTTAATGCTAGAATTCAATCTAATTGACATATTTCAACTTTCCAATATAAGTTTGACTTTAATTTGATGTTTAGACACAGGTTGAATCTTGTGTCTTTGCATATTAATAAGAATTCTAGAAAGGATTTTCACAGCAGTAAATTTCAACAACTTCTGTTTGTACAGCATTAGAAAACATCTGATGTTATCAAAAATCAGACAAAATGAACTTGCTATAGAGAAGACTGTGCTTTTCTGCTCATAATGGCCTCAGCTGTTTATTTTGCCCCTAAATAAAAACAAATTTGTGTGCATGGAATAATATTAAGACCTCTGCATTAACAGACACTGATATTATCTAAAGCTTGGGGAGCTGTTTCTGCTTACACAATGATTTATAATGTAGATTTTTAGTTTGTTAAGAAGTGCAGAAGTGTAGTGTAAGAGCTGCCTTCTTTGAACTTGTAGAGAATTCTTGTGTTTTTATAGCTCTGATACTTCCCTTTGTCTTGTAGAACATACCCAAGGAGCAGAGTAGTTCACTGCATAAAGGTTTTTGAAAATGCCGTGGATTTTTGGAAATCTGCTGTGCATGTTTGTACCTGTGCAATCCACCTGTAGGAAGTAGAACAGTTATTCTCTTGAGCTTGACATTTTGTTCACACTTCCATGTGCACCACATTTATGGTATTAGCTTTTCATTAATATAGACTATCTCTAGGTGAACTCACCTTTGTTAATCTGGTTTCTACCTCTATTTAACTTTCTATGTGTATATTAATATTTAAAGGAGCAGTGAATAGAACATTATCTAATTTTGAGGACTATTCATGATGTATGCCTGATCCTCAGTGTATAGAATATAACTAATTCTTTTTTTTTTTTCCTATGAAGAATGAGGATTATACTGCAAATTCAGATGAAAAGCAGGATGGTTGTAAATAGGGTTTAATCTTCTTGAAATCCACCTGAAATAGAAGTGACTGTAAGGAATGGAAGTGACCCTAAGGGACAGAAGTAAAAGATGCCCAGCCTGGAGCTACACACCTCTTCAGAATGGTACTCCTCATGGTAGTTCTTTCAAACAATCATTGCAGCTTTTCAGAGCAGCAGTGACTTCTGTGTTATGGAAATTTCTCAAGCAAAATAATTTCCCAGTTGTTGGATTTTCTTTTCTGATGCAAAAACAAAAATCCCGGAAGGTTATTTAGGACAGCAAGCGAGGTGGCTGTTGGAAGTTGAGTGGTTTGGGTTGGATCTCACCTATCCTGAGTGTTTATGTGTAATATGTGTGTTTAAGTGTAATATGAAGACAACTGTGGATTGAAAGGGGATCTTGCATCAATTGCCAAAGCTGGGAACATGTGTGGCTGTCTCTGAGGGTGTATGTTCTTCAGAGTAATACTGTAATAATAATAAAATAGTGAGTCCTGTGTAATTTAAAACAACCAACAACTCTTCTCTCAATTTTCTATCCTAGCCTTATGCATAAGAAGATTCCCAAGTAGATGTCTGCCAGTGTTAAAACACACCCGCTGGAGTGAGTCCAGAGGGTGGCCGCAAAAATTATCACAGGGGTGGAATATGTGTCTTGTGATGAAAGGCTGAGGGAACTGGGGTGGTTCACCCTGGAGATGGAAAGGCTCCAGGGAGATGTTCTTGTGGCCTTTCACTACTTAAAAGGGGCTTATGAGAGAGAACAGGGATGAACTGTTTCACAGGACCTGTTGTGATAGGACAAAGGGTAATGGTTTTAGACTAAGGGAAGGTAGGTTCAGACTGGACTTAAGGAAGACATTTTTTACAATGAGGGTGGTGAAACACTGGCACAGATTTCCCAGAGACATAGTGTGAGTGACTGAGACACTGACCCAGATGGGCAGGGAATCTGAATTGTTTATTCAAAGAAATGAGCTGCTTTTATGCACTTCTTCAAGACACAGTATTTCCTTATATGTTATTTTTCACCAAGCGACCTATCGCACATTGCCACGTCAGCAACGCACCTTCTTAATGTCCTTCTGTGGGGGTGATCAGGCGCTGCCCACCCATCCAGCAGCTTCTGTCAGGCTCCTCTCTGCAGGGCTCTGCTGTGTGGCATCTCCTCCCCACAGGGTCTGGCAGAGACAAGCTTCTCTGTGCTGCCATGGCGTTCTGCAGGCACATCCCACAGCTTGTAACCCAATTCTATCTTATCTCTCCCCACAACGTAGAAAATGTTCTATCCCTGGAAACATTCCAAGTCAGGTTGGATGGGGCTCTGAGCAACCTGATTTAGTTGCAGATATTTCTATTCATGGCAGGCCAGTTAGAGTAGATGACTTTCAAACCCCTTCCTACGAAAACTCTGCTTCTATGATTTTCAAATAGAAGTTTTTTAAGACGTAGCACTGAAAGTAGACATTCATATGAAAGAAGAAATCACACAGAGTTTGTGATCATTCATATGGATGATGTATGACATTGGTAAATACTGCCTTAACAGTTATGCTTGAACACAGTCAGTGAAGCCAAATCTCTGCATCAAAATGCTGCCTCTTGCATTTGTTGGTTTCATCAGTTGAATCATTTGGTAAGTTCTTTTCTGCAGATGATATTACAGAAGTAGTCAATGGTTAATTACCATAAATCAATAGTTTGTCTGGTTCTTCAAATGTATACTGTAAAACAGCATTAGTCTTGAATCTGTGAACAATGGGATAAATTTGATTTGGGGATTTGCACAGAAGCATCATAAAGTACAAGTTATGTATGGTGGAGGGAAGGATGCTCCTAACTTAAAGCTGAGGTGTCTGTCTCCTTTTGACAGAAGTAGTGCAGCACCACTGTGCTGTGTTTTGAAGCTGAATGCTGAAAATGACAGTAGGTACAATTTATGTTGCTACAAGATTCCACTGGACTTTTTTTCAGGAAAGTGTTGATGTTAATTAATTACTAATCTAAGGAAAGCATTGTTTGAACAATAATATTTGGTGTATAATTTGTGGAAAAGACATTCTCTTAAGGTCTTATTAAGCTTACTGCTGTGACAATTGAGGATTTTCCAAGGTTGAGAAAAACTCAAGTAATTTAGGTCCACCTAAGATGGAGTGGCAAGAAAAGAAAGCATTGTGTTCTAGTTTTAATTTATTAGAAGCAAAAACTCTAGTTATGTCCTTTTATGCGATGTTTTGTATGCAACATTTAAATGTTGTGTCAGGAACAAAACATGGTCATTGCAGTTTAGTGTCTTTACTGCTAAAGATGATTTAAAATTAGAATAAAAATTTTAAAAAGGAAACAAGGAAAACTGGTTTGAGGAAGAATTGAAAAATTGCATTATCAGAATGAAAAGTTATATCTTGATCTTAATTTTAAGAACAATTAATTACCACTTTCAGGATAGGCTTATTAGATAGACAAAACTATTTTATATTATATCCTTGATTTTTTAACTGATTTTGAAGAATATGTTGAAACTGTCTCCTTGGCTATAGTATGTGGGGTTTTCTTTTTGTTTTGTAGAGTTAACAGTACTATATTACAGAAGCTTTATTTTAACTTTAGAAGGTTTTTGCTTTATTGAAGTAGAAGAGTAAACATCAGTCCCTAACATCAAATGTTTTGTGAAATCTTTAATCCTAGGTGGAAAGTACTGCGTTATCCTACAACTGTTATCTTCAAATTTTCATAGTAAAGGTAGTAAAGTTACGAAGGTTCATTTGCTCAGTGAAATGGTGTAAGGATTTGCAGGGGAGTAACCCAGTCAGCTCCTCTTCCTCCTATCCATTTCCTTTCCCTTTTCTAAATTCCCTCTTTCTCCTTCCTAAAGTTTCAGAGAAACAGAACAATTCTGGTACAATTATTCAGTCCTTGTGTTTACATGTTGCATTGTAGAGCAGAGTCACATTAGCTCATGTTCTGTATTTCCAAATGAATGCTTTTGGAGCTTCTTAAATACTTCAGTAAGGTGGAATTTCATTTATCTGAAAACAAGCCTGTGAAAACGTGGCAAAAAGCAGGTGTGAGAGCTGAAGCTTTTTCAAAACAGTTTACTCTTCTTATCCAGTTTGAAAGGAAACATGTTGGACAAGCTCTTATCCCTGTCTCACTCTTCCCTTAAATCTGAAGTTCTTGTAGACTCCCTGCAGAGTCCCTTTTTTCCAGATTTGATTAGTATTGCTCACCACAGACAGTTGTCTTTCGATAGAAACTAATTATTGGGCTGTTAGAGCAACAAGAACCAGAATAAGAGAAATATCAGACTTTTTCTCTCAGGAACATTTCTGTTTTGCTTTTAGAAGTTCTGAGCTCAACCAGGAGTTGGGGTGCTCTGAGCTGGCACATTGTCCCCTGGCTCAGGGGTTGGTCATGGGCTGCCCAGGTGTGTTCTGACAGGAGAAAATCCTGATACAATGCATGGGTTCCATGGTTCCAGGAAAATACTCCTGCCTCCTTCTCCAGCTTTGAGTGTAAAAAGCTTTGGTAAGGAAACCTTGCTCACTCCTTCCAGCCCTTGCTCCCTAGGACACACTCCTGTTTTCTGCTTTCTCAGGATTAAACTCATAGTTGCTTCTTGGCCTTTTAAAGTTTTTTCCCTCTGGCACCTCTACTAAGCTGGGCTGAGATCATGGGGGGTTAAATCAGTGGAATGCCCCAGACTTCGCAAAAATATTTTTACTACTTCAAGCTTGATTATTTCGCAAAAGCAGCTTGTAACAGAGGCCTTTAGGAGAGATCCAGTGACTTGGTAAACAGCGTCTGCTGTTTCAGCTCTGTGAATGTTTTAAAAAGCTTAAGTGCTTTTATCATTTAGCCAAAGAAAGGTGATTTAGGATATTACAATGAAAATAATCATTGCAAATTTCACAAGCTACTTTCAGAGTCCAGTTAGTAACTTTGTGTGCTAAATTTCTGCACAATTGAAACAAAGCAGCTGCTGTCTGCAGAGAAGTGATTGTGCTCAGGACTGTTCAGGCAATTGGTCTACTTTTGGAAAAACCATCAGCACCTTTTACAAAGATATATGGAAAAATAGAGGAAAATGGTAATTTTCAGAAGAAAACCCAAATGGTAATTTTCATTACTTACCTATTTTAAAATTTATAATAAGAAGATATTCCATAGTACTTCTTTCTTTGCAGAGAGGAAGATCTAAAATTTTATTAGATACAACTTATGCTAAAAGCATTTCATTCAAGGAGGTCTTCATGGTTTTTATTGAGCACTTAGACTAACAATCCTTCCCTATTGTTAGTGTTAAATTACATTTCATTTTGACAGTTGACCACCATGTCACTTTTCCAGAGACTATTTTCTTCTTAGAGTGAATGTGACATAAGGAGAATGGTTCATCTGTGAATATTGTTCCTTGTGGATTTTTTGTTCTTACAAAGATGCTTTAACAGGCTTCAGGATTCCTGGGAAGAGTGTTTTTTTCATTCTCTTGAGTTTTTTTCAGTGTGAAAGTTGTGAAGTGTTGAAAGCATAGATTTTCCTTGATTAATTTGGCCTTTCAGATTCTCAGCTTCTTGGAAGCATGTCCCTGAATATTCTTTCTTTTTTTTCTTTTCTTCCCCTTACCTTCCTCCTCTTCCCTCCAAGATACAGAGGAGTAAACAGCTCAGGGAGAAAGATGCTTGAGCATAGCAAAGGAAATTAATCTTATTCCTAACTTTAAAACTGAAGTTGTTCCTGAGGTATTTTACAGACATAAGGCATACTGAATCTGCAAAGACAATGTGGCATAACAGAAACTTGATTTAGTGTAGCAACAGTTGAGCCTCTGTTTATGCACTCCTGATTCCAAATTGTTGTCTGTATATCTTTGCATTTAGAATGCCATTAAAAGAACCAGACTCCACTGATTCAAAACCATGCTGGTTTGCTTTAAATTAGGAAGCAAACCCAGTTATATGCTCTCTTTGCATTCAGAATAACGTGAATATCATGAAGTAAAATAATGAAGAGAGTGTGCATAGTCTTTTCTAACTGTCTTGAGTTTCTAAAAGATGCTTCAAATTGTAGTTTCCGCTTTCTGTGCTTGACTCTAGGAATGCCTGGTGTTAAGTGAAGGTGAATACGTGAAAATACTTGCAAGAAAAATGTGTTATGTTTGATCTGTTTGCTTAAAAAGATGCAATAGTATTTAGTCTGTGAGCTGTAGCTATGAACACTTCCATGTCAGGTGATTTGTGCGTAGTGCTGATGAGGAAATGTGAGCACATTTGGAAATACTTGGAAAAGTATTTCTTAAGCCCCTCTAGTGAACTGCTAAGAAAAATAATTCTTAGCTATTGTTGCAGGATTAATTCAGCTTGTTAGGTACCACATATCACTGCTATGCTGAAAAAAGCAGGGGTGTTTTCAGTTGCACTGATAGCAATAGGCTTAGTAAACATGACTAAGAGTTTGTGTAGGGCACTGAATTAATTAGATAATGAATTTGTCCTGATAGTGTCTTCCTTCATAAGTTTAAAGATGCTATTTATATATCTGATCAATGTCCTGAGTTTCCTGCTGAATTCCTTGTCTCTGAAAGAAAAATTGTTTTAGCAACAATGGTATACAGAATTAATTTTTCGTGAATATTTCTTTGATAGAAGGTCAGCAACAGAGTTTGAGCCTAGGCCTGAATTTAGACCTTCCTTGTGGGGACTGTTGCTGTGTAACAGACCTGCAGGGAGCATCAGATATCATGTGTACCAAAGCAGATATCTATTTTCTTGAGTCTGCTTTCAAAGCAAGTCTCATCTTTATAATATAAAGAGAAGCTTTCAGATTAAACGCTTTGAATAAGCTTCCCATCTTTTGATTAGGATCTCAGTTCCAGAGAACCTGAGCTAATTGCTAGGGGTGTCTGCTTTTCTCCTTTGCACTGATCTGAAGTGGATTGCGTAAGATCTCATTCCTGTTCAGTGCTGCCCAGTTCTGACGTGGATAGATGACATGTGAATGAGAGGCAGATTGTGCCTCACAGATGCATTTCTTTGAGGATGCTTTTCTGGCATTCCCTGCTCCGTGGGCAAGAGAGGCAGAGCTCTGGAGCAGGGTCAGTTTCTGGTGACTGGCTGATGTGAGCAAAGCTCAGCTCTGGTACAGGGAGAGTAGTAACAGTGGCAAGGCTTTAAGCTGACTGTGCCCTTCCTTCTCACAGACTGCTGTGCTCTGCTGCTGAGTAGGCAGTGAGCGGGTCAGGGAGAGACCTGTGCTGCAATCCCAGCAGGAGTTCTGTGGGAATAAACGTGATCCTGCAGATCCGAGCAGTGGTGGGGGGGACGGTTGGACTGGAGGGTTGAACTAAAAAATAAAGTTTAAAGAAGGAAGCTGTCTTTTCTCATGATCCTATTCAGTCTATGTGTAGAATGCAATTAGTACTGTTTTGATCTTTCACATGATTTGGTCTAGGCTTTTAAAACCTTGTGTGAGGTATTCATGGTTGGGTTTGATTTGCCTTATAAGTGTCTGTGTAGGTTTAACCAATGACCTTTTATTATTAGAATGAGCAGTGCAACTGCAGAGGAAAAAGCCACAGCTCTCAGATTTTTGATGTTCAATTTGGCATGCCTTTTTTCTCATTGGGTCAAAATCTTCCTTTTTTGTTCTGAACATTCTAGGAATTGGGCTATATAGCAATGACTCTTGATGGTGAACATGGGGGTTCCTAACTGCAGCTGTCTCTGGAGTACAACTCACCAATTACATGAATAAATGAGGACACTTCTCTTGCCTGTGAGAAGCTTACAAAGCTGCTTGCACTCTCTGGCAATTAATGCTTAATTGGTTGAGACTTAAAGAACTTAAAGACAACATTTACTCATAACAATTTCCCACAGTTTTTCATATTTCTTATCTGAGAGCTTCCTTGCATTAATACATGGATTTTGAAATATAAATGGCTCTACTTAATGAAGAGCATTACACATATATATTCTCTATATGTAAGTGTGTGTGAGAGAACTACAGTTTGGGGCTTGATTATAACTACCTCTAAAATTCAGAGGCTATTATTTATCATAATATAATGACTGCCAGTCTTTTAAAGTATATATATATATTTTTTTTTTAATAGCTAGGGTGATGTAATTGTGCTAAAACATGTCTTTTTTCCACCTGTGCTGGAGCCAGATTTGGTTTTTTTGTGTATCCTCAGATGATTCCATTCCTGACAGAGCCTTATGAGGCAAAGACCCTCATTGGAGACAGGACATTTTGTTGTGTTTTGTGTGCACAAGTGTGTGTTTAATTTACCTTAAGGTGTACAATAAAAATTCCTCAACACTTTCCTCTGTTTGTAAGGTTCCAGCATAGACAACTACTTCTACAAGAATATAAAAGGGCATCAAAAATTTTATTTGGAACTTCTGGAAACTAGTAGATGAATATGAAAAGCAGTAGGCTTTAGAGCAGGTTAAGTATGTCTTCTGCTTGTATCTCAAGTTATTGCAGCTGTTGATAATCAAATAAGTTTCTTACCAAGCAGTTCTAGGAAATCAAAAGGTATTTTAAGATCTGATATGTAAAATATCAGCTCTGAAACAATGATCTGAATAACCCTGCCTTTCTCAAGCTGCATTTATCAAGCTTTGTAGACAGATGATTGTTGTGGCTGATCAATGGGTTGTCTCTTAGCAGAGAATGTGGTGAACCCTCCTCTCTTGGACCCGTTCCAGTGTTGGATAATGAGAACATAACTAATTCATCATCTCTCTACAGTTTTCCAGTAATCTGTTATTAATGCTTGTATTCAAGTAAATGACACTAAATCTGACAGATGTAAAAACTGTTGCATTCACATCCCAATGATGCAGTGAGGTGTAAAAAACTGGCTAGGAACTGAAAAGTATAGCTTTTCATGAAACCTAATGACAGTGTCTAACTTCCTGATGAAAACACATTATTGTGAATGTCAGTGCACAGAGAATTATTTAGACAGACTGCAATGATGATTGCTAAAGAACTATTGAAAGCAATAAAATATAGAACAACAATCTTCAGTTGGTTTTGTTATAATTCAAATATGTTATCACTGGTGTGGTATCATTTCATACAAAGAATCACATAGAGTATGACAGGTGATCCTTGAAAAGGAAGTCATGGGGAAAAAGGTTTTCTTTTAGTATCTTAAGGACTTAATATGGATGCTGTCATGTGTTTTGTTTCTAAAACCCAAAATTATGGCAATTTGAAATGGAAGAAACTTTGAATTAAACTTTTTTTTTTGTGGGTGGTGTTTGAGGCTCCAATTAACTTTCATTAGTAATGAAAAGATCTACTTCTGAAGAGAATTGATTTGGAGAGTAATCATACTCAGGGGAAACACTTTGTTGAAGGGAGTGTCTGGTGGCATCCTTTTTGCTTCTGGAAATCAAACAAACCAAAGGAGGCTGCTCTCTGATGGTATCCAATACAAAAGGTTACATTTATGAACGGTGATTGTTACCTCAGGATTGTTTCTGTATTGCATTTATGCTGAAGTACTGCTTATTTAACAATTGCAATACTTAGTGGTATAATTACATTTTTAGAAAGGAAAAGTTTTTATCCTTTTAAAATAATAGGTCACTATGTACATGAGTTAGTAAAACCCTTTGAGTTCCCTTGACATTGAAAATAAATTGTGAATCTTTGATCTCATTCGTCTAAATTATACCTCTTCTAGGAAGTCTCAATTAGAGGTTAGCAGGGTGCAGGCAGATGAGCTGCACTGCTTTAGGTTCTTACAACAGAAGGAAGCCTTGAGGGGGGTTATGTGTGCCTGTGCTCTGCCTAATCTGTGGCTCTCCTGAAGCCTGGAATCCAGGGCTGTTCAGAACCATCTGCTATATTGGGCATTTGGAGACAAGGCCACAGGCCACATCCTCTGGATGAGCTCAGTAATTTGGCTGTTTTGGGGTAACTCTTAGTCCCCCATTATCTGCTGCTTTCACAAGAGGTGCTTGCCCTGTTATTGGTGTCAGTATCTCCTTGGGGAGTCAGGGGCATTCTCACTCAAAAACAGAAAGGAGAACTCTAGGTTCAAATGACTGCTCAGAATAGAAAAGATTTGCCCTGAATTTACAATGTTTACAATAATATGTTTACTAGCTGTTTGTAAAAGCTTCACAAATCCCAAGTCTTTCCTGCCTCAGCTCCACACCCCATGTCCTTTCTGAATGAGTTAGGTTGTCTTCAAAGCAAATGAAAATATCGCATTCTTAATTTGTCTGTTCTATAGAAAATGAAATATTTAAGTGATAAGCAAAAAATACTTTAGGATAAAAGCTTTTACACTATTTTTCTTTATTTTAAAAGAGTTGCTTTTAAAACTTTGATTCAGTGTTGGTTTACGGTGTCATGGGAGGGAAACTAAAATGAACTTTGAATAATTGAATTTTATTTTCTCTTAAGAGGTTAAAATAATGTACCTGTGGATTGTTTTGTTGTAACAGTATTTATCAGAGTAAAGTCAATTTAAGCTTTTGCTCTGTTGCGTCTGTGGAGAGACAGATGGCTGAAAAGAATATAAAGAATGTAGCATTTTATCAGTTCTTTCTGTTTCCAGTGAAAGTGCTCATTGTGTCCCTTGGCTGCCTGAACACAGATGCAGAAAACAGGAAGAGATAGTGCAAGAAAAAGAATTTGTATATGAGATTTCATCCACTGAAATACAGAAAAACTCCCCATCTTCTCCACTCCTTCAAAACCAAATTACTGAAAGCTAAATAACAACAAAATCCTAAAAATTCATATCTTAACTGAGTTTTTACATTGGTCATGTTGTGTGCTCTTGGACAAACTGGGCTGACTTTTTTTCAATGTTAAACCTTTAAGTGATCATGCACAGTACTTTGTTCTGTCACTTTGAATTTCTGTTCATGTCTCTAGTTTAGTGAGCCTTTTCCAGTGTTATCAAACATGACTCAGTATTGGGAAATACTATCAGAATATTAAATTTGAGGTGCTTTGTTTCATTTTCAAGTTTCATTCATTGATAGGACACATACCTCTAATATGCATAATTAATGAAACACCTTAAGCCCAGTCCATCTGAATACTTCTGGCTATCAGCTGGTAGCAGAGGGTTCATCATAAATACCAAGCCCTTTTTTTGCTCTGTTATTTAAAAAAAACCCCTTTTCTCTCTCTCATATGTTATATTTAAGTTGAAAGAAACCCCAACAAACCGACAACCACAACAAACTCTCTCCTGGTGATAAGGTCAGAAGTGATTGCTATCACACAAAGGAAGAGCTTGAATACTGCTGCAGGGAGATGCAAAAAGAGCTCGCTTAATGAATGGACAGATTATGCCTCTAAAGAGGCAGTGAAGGAGACTTGCTGAGGCTTTAGGATCTAAGAAAAATTTTTTAAACATAGACATGGTGGAAGAGTAGACAGCCAGGTGATGAGAAGCTGTGGAAAATTAAAGAGGGATACCTGGCAACAAGAGATGTTAAGGAATGTGGAGGAAGTTCTAGACTATAGGGATGTATTGGAAGCTACAGAAGAAATGCATTTGATATAGGAGATGTAGTAGAATATGGAGTGCAGTGATGATGAGATACTATTTCTAATATGCAGCTTGCACTTACATTCATCACTGCATTTCAATCATTGAAAAATCAAAACTTTATTTAAGTGAAAAAAATGTTCAGAAGTAGCCTTTTATATAGTTAACAGCCTGTCTGGTCAGTGAGCTGCCAAATATATGCTGAGCTTAGTATTCCCACTGTGATTTCTTTTTCCATAATGGAAAGAGCAGGAATGGCTTTCATAAAGACTATTTGCCATCTTTTAAAGGATGTATTCGATTTTTAATTTTTTTTCATTCTAAAAACATGGCCTTTGGCGTTTACAACATGCATTTTTCATAAATGCAATTTCTTGGCAGAGTGGACTGTTCTGATGTTTGTAATAAGTAGGATTTTATCAGGCAAAAAACTTTAAGTAGTTGAATGCAGAATACTATAGACTTTTCATAATGCAAAAAAAGTATTTCCTAGACAAAAACATCATCAGATATTTTTATAGTTTTAACAAAAATATTTTATTTTGGAAGCTTAAATTATATTTGATCTGTTAACATTATTTTGTGCTTTCTTCTACATTCCTGCTTAAATTATGACTAGAGTGTTAGTTCAAAGATACAATTCCTAATGAAGCCTGCTCGCATAATAGATGGGAAGCTGAAATGCAGCTCCTTGGCTCTGATTCAGCCAAACAGAGTTTGTTTGCTTTTAAACTACGGTAACTTGTGTTTGTAACAAGCTATTCCACAGATATAGGTACGTACAGACTAATTATAAATATCTTATTATAGCTTTCTGGAAAATATTTACATTAATATATGATACTGTCTTAGATAATTCGAGGGGATTTCCTGTGCTTTGTTCTGTAATAATATCCAAGCAGTAGTAACTCCTGTTGTGTCTGTTATTCACTGTTACTGCCAGGTTAAGGTTTGAGTGTGTACGACCTCAAATCAAGGGTTGTGTATTTGTCATGCTTAACAATCTGTGGGTCTGCAAGAAAATTCTATCTTTTAAAGTGAATATCAGTGAAATAAGGTTCCCCATGAAATGTTAGATACCTGTCATTGGAAACATGAGATTTTCATGTTGAAAATAACATTTTATATTTTCAGAGTAAATGAGGAGTTCCTTACTGGGTGTTTTATTTGTTGGGGTTTTTATTCTCCTCTGGGATCGTGGGTGAGGGAAGTTGGAGATATCCCCTGGGATATTTTAGAGATTTTATTTTTAGTTAAAAATGGATATGCTTCTTACTTGAGTGTGTGTTTTTTGAATCCTGTTAAATAGTCTACAAGAGATATTAAACGTTACCTTGCAAATAATAGTTCTGTAGTCTAGGGGGAGACTTTGGTCTTCGAGAATATGGCTGCATAAAATAGGGGACTATGAACTCTTTTGGGAGGGACCTCCTGTAGGGCAGAGAACATTGGTTTTGTCTTCAGGATTAATTAAAAAAAAAAAAAAAAATCAGTGTTCTCTGCATGTGTTTTGGCAGGTGAGAAGAATCAAACACTTTGTATGTTAACTGGGATGATGCTAAAGAGTTTGTATTTGATACTCCTGAGAATTATGGAAGTGAAGGCACAGTGAGACCTAAGGAAAGGAACTGTAAAACAATGAAAAAATGGGTGACCAAAACCAGTTGATGACACCAGTTGATGATGGGGAAGAGGAAATACAAAGCAAGTGGTCAGTGTTGACCTGTAAGCCCCTGGCTTAAGTTTGTGCTTGTTTGTTGCTTTAAGTTTTAGAGATCTTACTGTCTTTTTATTCAATTTTTCCTTTGGTTTGTTAAAGCAGTGTCCTACTTTCCATAGACTTGTAGCAAAGGCAACTGTCTTCCTGGGGACAGCATCACTTTAATTGAATCTGGAACTTCTGTTAAAAGGTGGGATTTTGGGAAGTGTAGGGTGTGATCAGTATTGCATTGTTTCAGAATTTATTTGGTTTTACACTTGGTTAAAAGGATGTAATTTAAAGTGTAAATTTGCTTAAAAGATGGACTTGGAATTTGCAGTGGAGATGAGATACATAGTTTTGTAAAGAAAGCTTTCATTTCTTTCAAAGCTTTGTAGGAACAAGGGCTTTGTTTTTTTCCCCATTACTAAAATCATTGTAGCTTTATGAAAAACAAACCCAAAATCTGCTGCTGTATTTTCATTACTTTTAAAGATTCTTCTTTTGCTATGCAGAAATTGTTTCCTCAACTTGCAACACCTTGAGAAACAGTCACTGTGTAAGGACTCGGATTGTTAATGTTGGCATTGTCCTTTCGTCTTTTGAGTACACAAAGTTTGTGAAGCCAATCACCCCTGCCTAACCTTTGCTAGCTTGGAGTAGTGTGGGACTTTCTCAAGATGAGACTTCCTCAGGGGAGGATTATGCAGGAACTGGGAGGGCTGCTAAAGCTGGATGAGTGCAGTGACCAAATTTGCCAGGAAGAGAACAGAAATGTGTCTGAAGCTACGAAGGTGTGCTGAAGAACAGTGGGAAAGAGACCATGACTTGTTGCCTGGAGGCAATTAATGTTTCTGGTTCTAGCCCTGCTGTGCCAATCTCTATGTAATGATTCAGAACTGCTTCAGAGGGAAAAATGGGAGGCAAACTGGGATGGAGTTGGTGCAGCAGAGTGCTGTTTTATAAGGAGCCATGCTGTTTTCCAAATACATGTTTCTGTGGTATATATTGCAATAAAATGTAAAATTCTCAGCTGCTGAAAACGAAAGTAATTTCAATTATGTTTGTAATTTCAATTATATCGCTAATGCATTTGTTAATCAGTTTCTCTAATAGTGTTCTATTGTTCTATTTGTTCTGGACAGGTGATAAAATGTGAGAAGAAAATAATCCCCAAATTTTGGGAAATAAATTTTGCTGTAATAAAGCAAAAATGTAATGAAGAATTGTTGGTGTTTTCTAAAAGGTTTTCCCTCTCAGTTGTTGTGTGCAGTTTGCACTTATAAACAAAATACTCTTGCCCTTGATGTTCATAGTAATTGCTCGTTCATCTTTGTTAAGTTATATCTAGAAATTCTATAGCTCCAAATGTGCAAACCCACCAAGAATTCCAGAGAAAAAAACCCCCAAAGCTATTTAATTTACTTCTCAAGTTCTGCTTCTCCTGTGAAATTATCAGTTCCACAGAAGTTTACTTTGAATAGGTTACATTTACATACAGTGGTACATAGGTAAGATCCCACTGAAATGTGTGTCACGGTTTCCTAATCTTGGGGAGAAGTGTTGGAGAGGGAGCAGGAGGAAGAGTTTTCAACACTTTCAGAATCTTTCAACTTAGAAATTGTTTTGTTTGAATTGGCTTAAAGCAGGTGAGCGTGATTGTAGCAGTTGTTCTGGAATGTAAGAGGTATTAGAATTTTTGCAGAGGCTTTTTTTTTTAAATACTCTTTTTTTTGTACTAAGGTTCCATTGGGATTATAAACACAAATATAGATGGCTCAGTGTTTAAGAGTTTTCAGAGGAAGAAAATGGTTTGAATGGCTTTGGCCTGGATGGTGCTCATGAACTTAATGTTCTTTAGCTGTCACTATTCATTTTAGCTTTTGATTACTTTGCATATTGTCATCACCACAAGGTACAGCATAATAATTTAACATCATCTGCAAGAGTACATTCAAAGAGGAGTTGTTTTAGGCTTATTTTATAATGTGGGAAGTTGGTTGCAAGTAAAATACAAAATAAAAAAGCATAAACAAATAGTCTTAGGTTTCCATAACACTCTGGTAATTTACTAAAAATAAAATGAATTAGAGTAAAACCACAATTCTCTTTCTTTTTCTTTTTCTCTTTCCATCAAAAGAACCCCAAACCCAAACAATCAATCCCAAACTTCACCTGTCCTGTTGCTTTAAGGTATTATTTATTTTATACCTTTTGGTGTTAGAATATGAAGTGTTAGATTTCAGTTTAGCAGAAAATAGTGCTGATCACCTCTCCTGTTGGCCTTGGTACAATTCTTACAATTTTGGTGTGAAAGGAAGGAATCCAAAAAATGAGAAATAACTGCCAGCAGTATGAAAGAGCTTATTTTAAATTACTGTATTAAAGCTGTTTAACTCACTGTCTTAGATAGTGATAGATAGCTTAGATATCTTAGCTATCGAATAATTGCACAATTTCTGTTACTGTAGTTGCAAAAATGTAAGTCTTTTTGCCTTCTTGGAAATCTCCAATGCCTTCTAAAAATCACATTTGCAACAGTTTTTAAATGGCATTCTTAAATCCCCAACTATTATTGATAGCAGTAAGACTAGTGGCTATTGACTACTGAGACTGTAGTTGACTTCAGGATTAAATGTTCTGTTTTACAAGGACATGTATGGAGTAAAGAGAATACTCTGCCTCCTTCTCTCATCATAATTAATAATTTTGTCATGTGCTTTCTCTGTGCCTCTTCAGTAACCATGACTCACCTTACTACCCAGTGTTTGACATTAGAAGCCTCTCCAGAGAGGAAGAAAATCATTCAGAAATGAGCTGTATAAAGGTTATTAAACCAACACTTAAGATTCTAGTCCTGCACGTTTTCCTTTACCCCTAATTAAATGCCAAGAACAGCAATGTAGAATTTTCAGTATATATATGCCGAATATATCCTTATCAGAGGAAAACTACCCACAGGGAACTGAAAGTTTACTCCCAGCAGTCACATACATTGCTTATATATTTGGAATGCTGTTTTTTTTAAAAATGGGGAAGAAATCTTGGGGGTTGAGTGTCCTAAAATTACACATTGAAGTATATATATATAAAATAGGATTCTTTTCTTACCTCTTATTGTATAGGTCAGGTTTTTAGCTGAAGTTGTTTTATTGACTGCAATGTTACTGTTTCTGTAAGTAAAGGCAAATTGTATGAGAAGGTTTTAAACATTGGGTCTATGCCGTGAAAAGGCATCCCTGCTTACAAACTTCTCATTTGTCGCCTCTCAGAAAGCTCCAGGTCTAACCTGAATATCAATATCCATGATACGTGGAACAGTGTATTAATTTCCTAAATAACTTTGAATTGTAGGCAAAAAACCACTTACCCTAAGTTTTTCTGTTTCTAAAGCTTCTAAAACCCACGTAGACTGGGAAAAAGATAATTTTTTAATCACGAGAGTGGAGCATGTTTAGTTACATTCCCTTTACAGGTAGCAGACACTGGCAGCTGCAAAGCAGTGATAATTTGCAGTGAGGCTGTTCCAACTTACAGTGCATGACCCTGGTGAGGTTGGGTCCTTTCAATTAGCAGGATGAGGTTGTGAAATCCCCTGCTATTATGTTCTTATTGCCAGGTTCTACTGCTGATTTACAGAATATTGCATAGGTTGGCCATTAAAGTCTAATTCCTTCAATAAAAATTTAACACAAACTTCTTTTCCTAATTTATAAAACTATCTGGGTCTTTTTCTAACCAATTTTCTCAACCTTGTGCATGTCAAATTAATGCTTTGAGAATATAAGAGGTCTCTAGATCTTTATTCTTTTTTGTTGGCTTTTTCAGTGAAGTTTGCCTAATACTTTATGAAATGATTTTGCTCTCGTGAGTGGTAAACAGGTAATTCAGCTTAGCTGAGTAAAGGTGCTATTTTTGATATTTAGTGCTTACTGAAAAAAAAAATTCAAATAATTGTAGCATTTATAAAAGCTTTAGAATCCCCAACCTGATCAGCAGGCTGCTGCTGCTAATAATAATTAATAATAATAATAATATGGCACCACAAAGGCAATTTTAGCCAAAATGAGAATTTCCTAAATTGACAGAACTTTTAATAGAGTCTTTTCAAGAAACAGAAAAGGCAGTGCTAGAAAATAGGAAGTTGCAAATTATGAAAATTTTATCCATAGGCATAGTTTATAAAATAGCATTTAGTTTAGCTTATTTCTCAGTTCTTCAAATTCAGATATTTTTTGACAATAACAAATTGGAATACTAAGTCTGAAATCACTGATCTGGTTAGATAAGTCAAAACAAGAGACGGATATTGTAGAATTGTGCTGCATGTACATGTAATGCTATTTTTTGTCTTGTTCATGGTTCAGTTTTCAATTAAATACCTATTCAGAAAGGTAGTTAAACTGCACAGAAACAAATTATCTGGGGTCATGTCTTTAATGGTTGTTTTCCCGCTTTAACATCTATAAATACAAATTCTGTTTTCTTAGCAAAATACAGGGTTTTTTTTTATTTTAAAGCTTTCCCTCTTTCTTCATTTCAAGAATACATCCCCATTTGTTTTTGTTTTATAAGCATGTTATAGTCCTAATTTGTAAGACAAATAATCCTGTTTATTTTGAAACACCTTCCTCAAGTGTAGTTCTGATGTTCTGGCCCTTGTGTTGTTATTGATGTTCAGGGCAGTGGGAATGGAGCAGCATTGCTGCTGCTCCTTGACTCTTAAAGTTCATGTAATTTGCTTAAAAATCAACTTTCATGGTGCACAAGGAATGAGGGCATCTGTCGCAAAACTTCATAACGTTATTTTTAGATATTCTTCATTTCAATATGTGTTGCTTTTAATATTCTCCTTTTTGGTCAAATGATGAGGAAACAGCTACACTGCAGTGTTATCACTATCGATACCTTAGGAGTGTTTAAAATTAAACTCAATTAAATATGCAAAACTGAGAAATAACTTTTCATTAAAAACTCATTTTATTTAGCTGATGTGAAGTTTGATAAAGGTTTTGAATCTCTGAACTAGCATTCATATTAATGCACCAGCATTTATGCCGTGTTCCAGATTTCTTTCTGATATTGCCTTCAAAATGAGTATCACGTCTCCTTATGTTTCCCTGCTTCCTGCTGGATATTTTCTGGTTTGCCAGAAGGTGTTTAATTGCAAACTAAGCCTATGCAAATATTTGATTCAAACTGACAAAGGTTATTCTGATTTTTGGATTTAATCCTTTGTGATGTTTTTACTTATATAGATTGTAATATGCCTATTTTAGTAATTTAAAAATGTTTAGATACTTTACATTTGTATTTCAGGATCATCTGTTAAATTTTTTGTGTGATGCAGTCTGCATTCCTCACTGTTAGTGGTGTGGCTTTTCCCTTGCTCATACACGTTTTGCATGCTCATGTTTGTATTTTTATACATGTGACTATTTCCCTATGTACCTGACTCTCTTGTCTGTCTTGGAAAGTAACTTGGGAACATGTAGTTATCAATATATACAAAAAACTTTTTATTAATTCAAGAGTCCTGACTGCTGCTGCTTTGTCAGAATCTGTTGATCTGTTGTACAATGAATAAGCAGATTTAATTAGGGGAGTTGGAAGGAGTATTACTTGAGAGGAAGAGGCATTCTGGTGCATGACTGATGCTAATGCAGGTATTTTCTGTACAACTTTTGACCAAATGATTCCTGCCTTGACACCTGGAGGATGCATTGTTGTTTGTATGTTGAAGGGAAGAACTCTAGGGTCATTGTTTATCTGCAGCTGGCCAGGGGATTGCAGCCATTCATTTCCTAATGGTGATTTTGTTATCTGATTGTTCGTGAATTTCACTGTTGCTATCTTGTCCCATCCTCTGTTTGAGGTGGAGGTGAGGAAAGTTCCCGCTAACAGTCAAAGCCTAAGTCATGTCATGGCCCACTGGGGTTACCTGGTTCTCAAGCCTCAGTAAGGGCTTTAAGTTCCTCTCTTGGTACAGTCTTGATACTTAGTCTGGAATTTAGTTATTGAAGAGTCTGACTTTTATCTTAAATCTCCATGAAATGAGATTTATTGGAAAACATGTACAGCTTGAACTTCAGTCAAAAGCCTGCATTTATGGAACACATTCCCTTTCATGGTCACCCACAGAGCAGACATCTAGAAATGCTTTGCAGACAACTGATTTGCGTAATCTTTTTTCAAGTTATGTTTTGGATCTCAGTTTTTAAGAACTAATTTTGTAATGCAGTTTTGGTGATAACTGCATTATTGATACCTGCAGAAATACGTATTCTATTTCTTGTGTTATTCCAGACCTTTTCTGACTGTAGGTAAATTCACTGTATGTTATATCCCTTCCACAGAAAGTCAGGTGCAAGTAGTTCCCGTATTTGCTTTCATCATAGGGGTTATGGCATACAGGAGCGAATCAGTTCTACATTTGATCAGTAACTCAGTAACCAGCACTGAATCACTTTCTTAAATAAAATCCTGACCGTTAAAATGTATCATCAGATGTGATGTGTTTTGTGCACTGAGCGCATGTCTCCCCTCCAAGTATGGCAGTTGGAATGGCAAACTGATAGATATTCTGGACAAAGTACAGATCATATTGATTTACTTAGTGTAGAGTTGCTTTGAGCATTTTTGCAAAGGAGACTTGTGGTACTAATGAAGGTCTTTTCTCTTGGAACCTTTTCACTCCCTTAATCCTCTTTTTTCTTTTTGTTTGTTTGTTTGGTTTTGGGGGTTTTTTGTTTGTTTTTTTTTTTTTTTGGGTGGTAGTGTTGCACCATCCTACTGCACAATAAACTCTGTTATAAAGCTATAGTGTTCCATTGAAACTATTGTGACTATTGCTTAAATCCAGTTTTGATAAAGCAGAAGATTAATTCAGTTTCTAAACCAAGTAAATCTCTACCAACCTGTCTCATTTTATCAGTGAGAACTTGTGAGATTTAGTAGTTTCAGGAATCTTCTTCTGTTACTGGTACAGATCAGTGGAGCTGAAGCAACTTAATATTTATATTGAAATGGGGATGAAGGGATAGACTTTCCTATGCTAAGCAACAGGGCTGGCAGCTGCCTATGGAACAATTGATTATAAGACTTTTTTTTTTGCAGTGCTAATAAAACCAGGGTGCAGTGGTGTATAGTATGCATGGACACCTTCCTTTTACTTGACTTACAGCAGTTCCATAATTTTTAGAAAAGGAGCTTTTCAATTTCTTGTAATAAGAACTTTTAGCATTTTCTCTTTCCTTTTTCTGTATCATTTATAATAAGTCTGTTTCTCTTTTATACATTGGCCTGATTTCTAGGAGGATTTTTTAAATGTTCCTAATCACCAGTTTGCACACAGAAATCAGAATTACTGATTGCTTTGGGCCAATTTATAACATGTCTCATATAACTGTACTGCGTTTAGGAATTAAAATATCACAATATAGTTCTAATAAGAGGATGAACTGCTCTTTTTTTTTTTCATATTTGTCATTACCACTCAAATAATTCACTCCAAAGTGTCTGTTGGTGTGCTGCCTCATGAGTGTTTAATGATGACTTTTATTCAGTCTAAGCTGTCAGTAGGTCAGAGATGCCTCATATCTTGGATGAAGTTATGAAATATCCTGAGTTTATTACCCTATTAAAATTCATTTTAAATGTCAAAGTTTCTAATTTGAACAAGGAAATTTGATTTAGGAGCATCTTCAAAGTAGTGCACAATTTTCTCCTTGAGTATCAAGTGAAGTATCAGATAAAAATAAAAAGAACTTTGTGGCATATGATATTTAATTCTTCCTGTGTTTTAACTTCAGGTAGTTTGCAGCGGTGGCTAGAAGAAATAATAATTTTGTGGTCTTTTATGATTTGCTTTTTACGTTAAAAGCATTTTGGAGAAAAGGCCTGTCTAACTCTAACCAAAGATATGATTTTAAAAAAACAAGCCCCAACATTCTTAGCAAAGCCCACTGCAATTTTTTTCTTCTGAAAATTCTGTGCTTTGCTATCCCCTGAATGCCTCATTGTTTGCTTTGACCCAGTTTGTTCTCTGTTCTGTTCTGCAATGATACTTTAATTTTTCTCCTTTGCCAAGCTGTGGCCTGTCTGCACCAGGCCTTGGCCTCCCTGCTGTTTGGGGTGTGTTGGGTCCTCTTCTCACTGCAGTTTTCCTAGTCAGGGAGCTGCAGCTTCAATGACCTGAATGTTTTACAGCAGGTAAAGTACTACAGGGCAAATAGATGGCAAAGCTATGTGGTAGTGCGAGTCTAAAATTGTCCAGATGAGCATGAAGATTATCAGGTAATGATCAAAAGAAATATTTTTCGGAGCCCTTTCAGTGGGGTTCTGTTTCTGAAGCTGAACCCACAGTTCTGTCAGCTGCTTGTAAAACCTGAAGCTGGAGCTTTGATAAAGATAAGAGTCTCTTTTCTTGTTAATAAAGAAATGTCATTAATGATATCAGAGGTACTGGCTTGTTGCTCTCTGATTAATTCCTTGTGTGGAAGTATGAGATTAACAATGGAGGACAAAAGGCATGATAAATTCATTTAGTGATGAGGACTTAGAGTAATCAGGAAGTAGCTTGCTGGTTTGTGAAGCTTAAATTCCCTCAGAAAAAAAGTAATAGTTGTGGTGTTCATTTTAGTATCACTAGATCACTGTTGAGTTTTGAGGATGGCTCATGTGAAGCTCAGTGAGGCAAATAGCATGTGTAATGTATCTCTGAAATTCTCTCAAATAGTCATATATCCTTTGGTATCACACAGTAATTTTAATTTCAAAAGAAAATTATAGCAACATGGGAGAAAAGAACTGTAATTTTTTTTATAATTATAATGAATTTTGTTTGAAACAAACCTCTTAGTGTTTGATACCTTCATCATAGTAGAGTGTAACACTCTCCAGAACCCCCCCATTACTGTAACTTTTTCTCCAGGCTAGTTTACACGTTTTCCTACTCAGTTTGTAAAGAAGGTATCATTTTCAGAGATGCTGGCCTGCATCTTGAATTGATCATCACTGTACTTGTGGGGCTGAGTAGCTATCCCTGAGGTCAGAAGTCTATTTTGAATGTTAGAAGTCTGTATTGTATGCCAAAATCCTTATTAAAGTGGCCTTAAATTGTTTATATTAAAAAAAGAGAATGACATTAATCGCAATAAAAACTTAGATTTAATCATCACATTTTTGTGATTTGAACTTTAAAAATTTTGATAACATCCTACATTTACTTAGAATGTAAGTCACAGTTATCCAGTCACTTACGTGTTAGCCTTTTCAGCTGAATCTGTTCCTCTGAAAAACTTTTCAAAAAATACTTGTTTCTTGTGACCCCACAGAAAAGAGACTCTTGGTTTTGTTCTACAACATGCACGAGAATGCAACCTATCTTAAATTCAAGAATTGATGTAAGAAGAGTTAATATTGGGAAATTGAATTACTTTCATGTGCTCTAAATGTAGTTTTCAAGACAGTTAATTTCAGAATGGCATATCTCAGCAGATGCATGGAATTTAAAATAAATCTTATCTTCACTATGAGCCTTAATATACAATTATATAAAAATTCTAGAAATGTCAAGTAGGGAAAAATTCTTAATGCAAATCAATAACAATTTGGCTGTATTGCCAGATCAGTTGTATTCTCTGGTTTGTAATTTTTCAATGAATAGACAATAATGTTTTACATAAGCATTGTAATTTCCTTTTATATTGATTTGTCTTGATCATTCCTTCTAGTTATTAGCATGACTATTATTTGTTTGACACTACCACCTAGCAAGTGTGGCTCTTGGCATAAGCTGCAGTGCAACTTCCTGCTCACACATAGAAGATATCTTGCCAATTATTGTTGTCCAAAAGCAGGACAAAATATTATCTCCCCTTTACAGATGGTCTGCTTAACATGAGTACTTACCTTGGCTTCTGGGCAGAATTGTACAATGCGTGCTGGAAACTTTGCTGCCACAACCATGTTGTCACTGGTTCTTTCAGTGGTAAAATTGAAGCCATTTGGGTTCTTTGTGTATAATCTGCAAAAACAGCTCTTGCTTTGAGCTGTAGGTGGTGTGTACAGTGCACCTCAATGGGGTGGCAGATTCTATCATTAGTACTCTATTATTCAGAACTAATAACAAAAGAATCTTCCAAGCTGTGTTTTTATTTCATCCTCCATTCAAAACAGCCCCGTTTCTTGGATAGTTAGAGCCTTAGTGGGAGGCTCATGTATTCAGGGTATCTTGTATTAAGGTCCAGAAAAGAGTTGAAGTGGAGAAATCAAGTTGCTTCAGAAGCCTGAGTCCCTGCGGTTTGAGCAGCTCATCTTTCCATCTTACGCTTCTTTCTGTTGTTTCTTTGCCACTGGATTTGGGAATCTCATCGCTGCTCTCTTCAGTCAGGCCCAGAGGTCCCTCTTCTGCTGCACTTGTGAGTTGGTGGTAGTTTCCAGAGTGATGTAGTGATTGGGTTTGGGTAGGGGGGGTTGAGATTGGTGGTGTATTTTTCAGTGGCTCTTCACTGCCCTTGTGCGTTCTTGGGTTCCTTACTCAAGTGCATGCACACAGATAAAGACAGATTGCAAAGAATATTCTGGTCATTCTGACCACTCTTGTGATCCCCTGAATTTTATTGATGCAAATTATTCTATCTGGATATTGAAGGGCATGTATCATGTGCTAGCTCAAACAAGAGGTTAATTTGGTTTGCTCAATTTGTGTATTTTTAATATTGTTTTATGCAGGTACTGTTGAGTGAGCACATATACTCTTAGGGGTGACACAAATTAATTCCACTCCCATCATGGAATTTCTCCATGGATTTATCGCAAACTGCTGCAGCTGTGAGTGATTCCATGTTCTCATGAGAAGTATGAGATTAAATTCCGTCACTACTGTACTGTTTTTAATTAATTTAACCTCCAAACGAATCATTTCCCAATGTCAGTTTCTCTATTTTTGGTCAGTAGATAAATTAGTTAATGGCAAATTAATTAGTTAATGCAGTTAAGTTTAAAAGCTCCATAAAAGGGATAAGAATGACTTGTGCAGCTTCTGTAAATATTGAAGAAGTAGGGGTTCATGTCTTTAACAGGAAAAAGAGAAGTTGCATTTTTGCATTAGTGGCTTGACTACTGCTGTTGAATTGATTATGGAACGTGCTCAGCTACAAAGCAAGAGTGGAAGCTGAAATACTGTAGTGCCAGTTGCTAGATCCTGGAGTGATGTTTTTGTAATAATTTGGAGAATAATAAAAGCAAACAGGAGTAATTCTGACAGAGCTGAAAGGAATTGAACTGTGCTGTGTGCTGAAGAACGGGCATTCTTTTTCTTTTTTGGAACAGGAATTAAGGTATCCCGAAAATAAACATAACTTTTTTGAAAGGGCCTGAAGTCCTTAACTTCATCTCATTGCTTAGTTTAGTCTGTGCATTCTTACTGAACAAAGTCTTTACGTGGTAAATAGTAGGGAAACAAATTCAATAAACAGAGGATTTTTGCACTTTTGCTGTTTCAATGTAGACTGCTCATGCGTTTGGGTTTCCTGGGAGATAAGTCTTACAAGGAAGGCTTAGATAGGCAGCAGAGCAGTGACCCTTGAAAAGCACCATTACCTCAGTTGGTGATGTCTTTGCCTCATCTTCAAATCCTGGCCCTCAGCTTTGCGAAAGTGAGAAGCTGGAGCTCATTGCAGTGTGCGACACTGAAAAAGACAGAGGGGAGTGCTGAGGTACAGCCAGTTACCACAATCCCATTTAGCAGTATCTGTGTTCTGAAGAAAGATATTTGTAACTCAGTACTGGTAGAACACAGGGGGTTAAGACAGAGCTGTGGCTGCCCAGGGGCTTGGGGAGGTCACCAAGCACAGGTCAGATGGATGCAAACCCCTCTGGTTTTGGCAAGTTGAGTATACTTGAAACAAATCGCTTCTTGTCTGCTTCCAAAGAGGTGGAACCCTGGTCTCTCATATATCAATCAGGGTGTTTCTGCCTTCTGTAGGGGCTGGCACCTAAGGGTTATTACACAGACAAGTGTCTAAACCACCCTAAAACCACTACAACAAGTTGGATTTCTGGATCCTTCCAAAGAAGCCAAGATTGAGTCTGAGTGTCTCCTTTGATAACAATGACTACTGAATTGGACTTGGGAAATGTTTGCCTGCAATATTTTCCACTAAATGAATCAGTGTAATAGTTGGAAAAATTGCATGTTGCTATACCAAAATTAATTTTAAATCTCATTAATTAGTTGAACTAGTCTGACAGCCAAATGTACACCTTGCCCTCTGTATTTTGTGAATACTGTCAGTTGCCATATTAACACTTATTACACTTATTCAACACTTGAATTTGATTAAAAGTTATTTTAAATTGGATTTACTGCCTTTAATATAGATACTGGCTCAATAGGGAGGATGCAATGCATGTTTTGCAAGTTTAATGAACCATTTCAAATGACACTTTGTTATTAGTTTCAAAAGTGGCACTGTGTTTTGTTATGACTTTTTCTAAATCAAGTGTAAATGGGAAAAACAGTGGAAGTTATCCTGAAGGTGCTCAGATAGGAGACAGCAAAAACTGTTTAAACTATTAATACATAGTAAATGGAATTATTTAGTGAGTGGTTGAATCCTTGCCAGTTAAATGGGTGTCAGAACAGGTAATGGTTAACATGACTGGAAAAGAGGCAGTTTCTTCAAAATACAGTGGCTCATAAGAAACAATTGCATATACAAATGTCAGTAACAGCTTTGGAAAATGTGTCCTGTTACACTGCATTTGATTGAACAGGTTTAGTGTTTGTCACTATTTAGAGAGCCAGACTTGAACTTACTGTAATTTTTAGGGAAGACTTTCTAGCTTCAGGAGAGCAGAAACTGGGGAAAGTCTTCTCTCAATACATTATTTGTGGGAGTGTTTTGCATGTTGTAGGAGACTTTAGTGAAGACTTACGCCCTGTTGGGTGTATATGAGGCTAATTCTACTGTGGTTTGTGTTTAATATTTCATGGCATGCTCTTTGTGTCTCAGGTCGGTATGTATAATTTGAAAGCTAATATGCTTGCTCAGTGCTTACAGGAATCTGCTTTTTGAAACTTGAATTGGTTTTTTTGGTTTTTGTTTTTTTTTTTTTTCCACTGGTTCCCCCCATCCCCCCATGTTACCTGCTCTTTAAGAAATAATGGTATTTCTCCTGTGATGACTCAGGTGTACTTTGACTTTTATTGGTGTTTCTTGTATTTCATGCTTAATCTTTTCAAATGCAATTATCCATGTGATGTATTATAAGCTTCTGGGGAGAACAGAACATTATAGTTTTTACATGAATAGCTTGTAAGAAAATGACTAAGTGGACCAGTTTATAGACCTAATGCACTGGGATTCAACTCTAAAAAGAATATAAGAACAATGGGCTCTGGTTAACATTCTGTGGAAGCCAGCAGCTTTGATATATGTATTTTTATATGTCTGCAGAATACAGATAATCAGTATTTGAGGTGTGCAAATTGAAGATCTACTTGACCAGTCGTAATTACAGCACTGTAAGGGCAGAATGGCACTGAGAAGTATTAAAATGGTTTTTAATCTCTTGCACTGTAAATTATAATCTGTTTGTGGTTAAGAGAAAATGTTTTGGTGGCTGCAGTATCCCATTCATGTAGCTACTGGGGGAGTTCTTACCTTACAGATTTTACTTTGAGCTAGTAAGCAGGTATTGCTCAGGAATATCCTCAAAGAGGAAAAGCCACTAAAACTGTGCTTTATTTCTTGATTGAAGGTTCATCTGTTACTGGGATTTGACTGTTACTCTGACTTCCTTTTTTTAGTGTTGAAAGACAGTGGGGGTTTACTTTATGGTGTTTTATCTGCCTGCATTTTATTGAGATACTATATCTTACTTAGCATTTTGAGATTTAATGTATCTGTCTTTTTGTTTGTGGAAAGTATCTCCATTTGATTGTTGTGTCAATTTTACCCAATTATTAGTTAGGGTTTTTAGGTGCAGTATCTTTACTGTATTTTCCAGCACTGCTTTTCTATTTAGTTTTTATATACCCCCTCTAAATTTTGATTAATTATACTGAATAGAAATACCCGTGTTTCTCGTACTTAGGCTCTCTATTATATCAACAGAAAAGCACAAAACGTCAGATTAAATGTTCAGAAGAAAGAAGAACAGGCTGAAGTCCTACACTGCACACTGTGCTGGAGAAAATGTACTATGAATGCAATGTGTGGGAAAGGTCCTGGTAAATCCCAAGGAACAGGCTGGCATTGCTGGGGCTTGTTCCCAGGGACAGGTGCTCTGGCTGTTGGTGCACGTACAGAAATGTTGTACTGAGCATGCTGTATATTCACTACTTGTACCTTTTGTTTCTCGTGCTTTGAGCTGGCATCCAGCTTTATGAAACTGTTCTCAGACTATCTGGACCACGTCCATAATTCAGCAGGAGTGGGAGCCATAATTTCCACTACAGTGAGTACAAGTAAAGTTAAGTAGAAAAGATGGTCTACTCAGAAGGCTGCAATAGTTAATTGCACATATCTGATAACACAATTCAGTAATTTTGGTCTGCTGGGTACTCTAGTTACTTATTACTATTTTCTCTCTGATCATGAGAATAAATAATTGTTTTGATGACTGTTCTGTGAACACTTGAACAATAATTTTGTCTTGAAGAATATTTTCAGCAGCTACCTGCATTTATAACAATTGTGGTAATATAGGTTACCCTATAACATACCAAAAAACTTAAGTATTGTGGTGGTTTAGGCCAAATTCAGGGAAACGTCCAAAGGAACGTCTCCTCAAGGGAAGGCAGGTTACAACCCACCCCTCCCCCCAACAGGGTTCGGGAAAAAACAAATTTTCCTCGGAGGAAAGTGAAGGAGAAAATAAAAACTATTTATTTAACAAACACACAGGAAAATAATAATAATAATGCTAAATAATAAAATCTCTCGCTCTGGAGAGAAAACCTGAAAGATTTTAGAGTCCTTCTGTGGGTGTGGCCTCTCTCCTCCTCCTCGGAGCTGGGTCGGTGTGGGGGGCCCCCCCTCCAGGCTGGTGGAAGGTCCCCCGGTGGGGTTCTGATGTTCTGGTGTTCCGAACAAGTCCAGAAGAGAAGAAGGAAAAAACCGAAGTCCCAGAAAAAAACCCCCTCAACTCTCCGTCTCTCTCCGAAGAAGCAGAGTCGAAAAGCTGACTGAAAAAGTAAGAAGCGATGCTTCCTCTGCTCCCCGCAGAAGACGCTAATCTCAGTGTCCTTGAAGCACAACCTGTTCTGAAAAGTTCGCTCAGTTTTTTTTTTTTTGTCTCTTGCATCCAGTTTTAAAGGCATAGAAAGGCTCAGGAATCATGTCTGGGCACTAAGCAGTGATAGGGGATAGAACAGCATAAAATCACCCCAAGACAAGTATTTATGAAAAGAATAAAGTTCATGAGGTCTTAATAGCTGCACTTTAATTGCATTGATAGTAAATGAGGAATATTCTGAATTTGGAGTTAGAAACTTGGCAAGATTGGGAATTGCTGGTGCAATTTTTCTTCTCTCACATGAAGAATGACTTTTCGATTAGTTTGCTTCATTTCTGCCTTGGCCAAATACACTGAAAATTGGGATATAATGCAAAACATCTTGGCTGTAGGTTTGCAGTTCAGGCTATTAGTTAAATATAAGCTGTATTTAAAACCTCATATAGTTTTAGTGACTTTCCCAGTAATGTTAACAGAATTGTCTCAACCTTTGCTGCGCTGTTTAAAGTGCTGACACAAAAGGAAGCCTGAACTATATCAAATACAGATTTTTTTTTTCCTGTACAAAACTGCCATTCTCTTGTTTCTATCATACTTTGATCATATTTGACTTGCAGTCAAGTAGTTTCAAGCATATTCCTTTCATTGACTTCTTTTTCTTTCAGCTAGAGTTAGTCCTGTTGCACCAGTGCTATTCAGGAAAAGATCTGATAGAAACTCTGCTGTCTCTCTTGTGACCACACCAAAGTACTTTAGACCTTCCTAATCTTCCACTGTGTGATAAAAGCTTTAACCTCCTTTGCTGTTGCCCTGATACCAGTGCAGCTGCCTCACCCATGGTTCTTGTTATCTCATTACAAACATTACATTACTTATATTGGCTAACTTGAAATATCTGCTAAAATAAATTTCCAGTGATAACTGGCAGGAGAGGCAGCACTGTTGCACAGCAAGTGCTTGTGAATCATTTAAAACAAACATGCATCTGTCTTCTATTTAAGTGAGAGTGTTTCTGTGATTCTTAGTGTCTTTCTTCATCTGAAGCAGGCACCTGAAGAGCAAGGAGTAGTTAGAATGGAATAGATGTTTTAAATTGGAGAGAAGCATTTACTTGCCTCTAAGTGCAATTTTACAATTATGTGGACAGATACGTTCTCCCAGTTAATTCTCTCCAACCTACCTACTCCATCTGACAGTCTGGATACATTGTTTGTTGTCAAACGATCTTCCTCTGTACACTGAAGCTTCTTGACACTCTGCCTTGCTGGAAGGTTGTAACTCTAGCAGGAAAGCAAGATGGAAAACAAAAACAGCAAAGAAAATTCAGGATTCCCTTCAGGCAATAAGTTTTGCTTTTATGTAGCAGCCATTTTCTGACAGGACACATAACAAGTTCCTTGTACTTTTTCCTCGTGTGACTTTCCATGTTCCACACAAGGCATACTGAGATGTTTATGCCTTACTCTATTTCATTAAAGCATTTCCTGGAGGAACAGTTCCTTTCCTCTCTATGGTTCTGCATGGCTTGTTTTGTATACAATTATGAAGATGGGGGCAGGTTAATGCTACTACTTTTTTCAACAGGAGCAAAATATGTGGTTTTTTAAGTACTATACTTAAGCAGGCTTGCAGGCAGGATGAGAAAATGTAAGTAAATACAGCTCTTACAGGCATCTGGTTTATAGACAGTAAGTATTTATCAAGCAAGACAAAAGCCTTGACAAACTTTATATGAATATAAATAATATCCTGAAATCTCACTTATAAATGTGTACTGATCTGAAACAATCTTCAAAATGGTAGAAATGATTTATTCTTGTCTTTTTAAATGCCTGTGTCTTCATCAGAATATCTCTGAATGAAATTCTCTTCGCTTTGACATAATAGTAACATGGAAATCAGGAATGTCACAGGCAGGAGTGATGGACCTACAGTGTTTATAAAATGGAGATATATATATTTTTTTTTCCATATATATTTATTTTAAAAACAGTTTCCCCTCAAGAGACTATCAGTAAGAATTTGATGAATTTTATCATTTGGGCGTGGTGGTGTTTGAAAAAAGAATGGTGAAGGGGTGCTTCAAAAGGCTTTAAAATATTAGTAATTAGCTTAGAATTTTATGCTAACAAACCATTTTAGCATGGTTCTCTTCAGCTTTTGTGAGACAGGTACCTTTTGAATAGTATTGAAAAATATGTTAAAGACGATTTTTATGCTGTTTTGTTTTAGATAGAGCAGTGTCAGATGTCCCATATTGCTCTATCATTTAGAGAACAGTAGAATGAGCAGAATTAGAAACTTGCCTTTTTTTTTCCTTAGATGGTTCTCTTTATCTTCCCAAAGGAACATGGAGAATGCTTTTTAGGCTAATGTTTCTGTGAAGCTCTCACTTACGATGTTTCAGATGGTAAAGATGTCATTCCCATGTATGAGATGGATCCAGACCACTGCTGCTCTTCCTCCCAAAATCAGATTTCCATGGACCAAAGAAGAGATGTGAGGTGCTGATGTGGTGGTTTCAGAGCTGGGTTTCAATTCTAACTCTGCAGCATCAGCTTGAACAAGGTCACCATAGGGATTTGAAAAGCAGACCAATGTTTAAAGAAATTCAAACTGTTTCTGCCATCTGAAACAATGTGAGATGTGTGCAGGAGCAGCTGTCCAAACCTCAGAGCTCAGTGGTTTTAAAGGCCTAAGAGAAATGCACCTTTAAATTTTGATGCAGTGGTTTTACGTATCACATAAGATTGCTGGCTTGGAGGTTTCATTTTTTGTAATGGATGGAAATAACTTTTTGGCTCAGCCTATGGCTGCTGATATGTTAAAATCCTATATGGTAAATCGATTTCAGTGCTTTGGGTGAAGGTCTGTAAGTAATTCCAAGTTAAGATTTTTGGCTGATTTGCATTGCCAGGCCCTGGGCTAAGAACTTGTACCATCCTTTAAAATTAAACAAACAAACCTATGAGTCCTTTCCCAAAGAAACTAAATGGTAAGTCTGATTTAGATATAATTTGTTTTGCAAATAATTTATTTATCCTTGAATAAGAGAAATGCTAATTTTAGGTGAAAAGACTGCCTAGGCACAGTGACCACTTACAAGATTTTTTTTTTCCTTAGGTGAATTTAAATGCATATCACTGTTAGAAAAATATGAAAAGTGGCAAGTATACCAGGGAGATAACAGAATGTAGACATAATGGCATGTGTAATGAAAATTTACTGAACAGTAAAATAGATATTGACAACACAGATTTCTTAGAGAAAGACAAATGACACATGACATAATAGAAACATGAAGTGTAGTGCTTTGTGTTACAAATAAACAACTCCCTTGAGAAACTTTAAGCATCTTGTTAAATGGAGACATTACTTCCACTGGACTGAAATGCACATTTTTACTACTTCTGCTTTTCTTATGACAGCATATTGATATTAGGAAAATGCTTTCTTTGCTTCTTCTGAATGCAGATGCACCACTGAAAGTTCTCACATTGGTGTAATTATTCTTCCTTAGGAAATACTATCCTATAACACTCATTTATATCAGTAAAATGTATCTGTTCTGTGGCTCTTATTGGTGGGATCAAGGCACTAGTTAAGGTATTTCAGCTTAGAAAACTGAAATTGCTCAGTTGGTGGGTCTGGATAAAGGAAAGTTTGCTGTAGTATCATCCTTAGGATAAATGTAACCAGGGACTGTACTGTTGCTGCTACAGTTTATCCATCACATGTAGAGTGTGTTTGTGAAAAGAGAAATTTCCTCATAAAAATTTTCTCTGCTCAGAAGTTTGATCAGTGATTGCACCTTATTTCTCATGACTGAGGTAGCTGGGCCAGTGCAGACCTTATCTTATGTATATACAGATTATATGATTTTCAATTCTGGTCAAAACCAACCTTTTGCACATCAATTATCTCTGTTCTTTTTTAAGCTAGACTACTAAGCCTAGTATTGCTTAGAAAGTATCACAGCTTTATGAACTCAAGAAAAACCTTTAAGATAAAAGAGGGTAGCTGAGAGAAAAGACTTTGGACATAAAGGTTAATAAATATTAGAAATACTCAATGTTGGTCTAATTTGGTTAATTTTGAGAATATGTGTAAAAGCTTTCTCACAATGTTTTCTACAAAGGTGGAAAAAGTTGGTTTTTTTTTTGAAAGATTTTTGAAGTTCTTCTCCCTAGTGTGAAATACCTGCTATTTCGATCTTAGCTTGGCTGTGCCAAACCTGTATGTCTTATTCCTGTACTAATACACAGATGCCTAATGTAGATTATGGCTTATGTGAAAAGTTACTGGAATTTATGGGAAATTATGAAAACATCTTAGGATAATTTTGCATTTGCTTCAAGTTTCTGGAGCTCAAGATCTTGTCTCTGACAGAATCTTCAAGAGCTGGAGGATTACCAAAACCCTTTGCTGTTATGTTTCAAGGAAAAGGGAGAGCAACTACTTTAACCTCCAAGGACACTTCAGCTGTGACTGTTGGGGTGATTTGAGCATCCCAGCCATAACCTGTAAAATCATTTGTGCAAATCCCATTTGTGTAGGTGCTTAAATATCTGCTTGAAAAGCATGATGTAATAATTATCTTGGAAACATTTGGACTGAGAGAGATGCTAATAAAAGCAGGGAAACAGAAAATGAAGGCAGCAGTGTTGGCCTTGCAGTACCTGTCCACACTGCAGAACAAAGTGTGATGAGCTGGTCAGGTGAGATTACAGTGCAGTGGCAGAACCGCCAGGAGAGGTGATGAGGGTGGCTGGGGATCTTGACATCAGAGTGCAGGACGTGGCTGGGATGGCATAACATTGCACAGACCATCTGTCACTGTTTTGGGGGACCAGATAGCTCCCTGCCAAATGGGTAAGACCTTTTTGTCTCATCTTAATAATAGCATATTTCCTTCTTACCAACTTGAATTTTGAAAGCTGGCTTTCCTTTTTTGAAGGTTGTGTGCTTGTTTTAGGAGTGCATGGCAAATGGGTTAGTTTTAAAGAATTATCAGGCATGTATTTTTTTCAAGTGATTTGAACATGTTGCATTTTAGAGTGCAGAAATTCAGACACATGGCTTAGCCAGTTGTGTATTTAGGGATATTGTATAGGATAGAATGTTCTAGATGTCAGAATAATCTGGGAGAACTGGGACATACAGGCTTCCAAAGTTCTTGCTATGAATTAATGCACAAAATGTCGTAAGATTCAGGTAAGATTAATCTCACCTAAAGATATCATGTATTGGTTCTTTTTATTGTCTAATTCTCATTTTTGCAGATCTTGATGCAAAATGGCAATTACTTTGTTGAATTTGTCTTAGTTATTTTGTTGACCTTTACATTCTTCTTTCCAATCACATCACTGTATGTCTTGCACAGGGTTCAGATTTTTCCTTCTCAGAAAAGCCAATTAAACATTGGTTTAAGCTTACGTGACATGAAACATCTTCAAAGAAGTGATTATCAGATTTTTGTGAACACTCAGTTTATTTGCAGTTTCTGATGCATAAGATCTAGATGAAGTTTAATGGAGAACCAGGCTGGCAAGAATTAAAAGTATCTGGCATTGTATTACAAGCACTTTTACCTGGTGTGCTATTCCCACACAAGATACAGTAGGCATGTTGAACAAAGAGAATGGTTGAAAAATATATTAACATATAAAAACCCCCTAAATTACTTGGTGATTTTTATAGACAGCAAATCCACCATGTTCCAGTTTTAGACTTTCTGCTTCTGCACTTGTGTCTGAAGAGCTTTACCTGTTCTGAGAGTGGCTTTGGTTTCCTTCAGTTCTGGAATGGACTGGACCTTGTCCTCTTAGTGACAGGCTCTTCAAACCCTTTAGGGAAGGTCCTTAAGAACTCTTTCAGGAGAGGTTCTGAGTGCATTTCCTGATCTCCTCTTGGCTTCAAGGAGCTAGGTCAGGCCAGAGACTTAAAATAGCTACCACTTCTCATGTCCATGTTTTCTTAGTTCATTGTGTTGGTTATGTGAACTGTAGGATCTGCATAATCCCTTTGTTCAATGTTTGTGCAAAATATCTTTAGCAGAAGAGTAAGGTGGTGCTTTAGCAATCTTGGAGTTATTTATGGTAATAGTAAAGTTTTTATATTAAAAAAAATCAAGAAATTTGAACTGTTGGCAATGTCTTGTGTAGAGTGCAGTTACTAAGGAGCAGCTTTTGCTTTAGCCTGCAGAACTTTGTTAACAATTTCTATGGAAAAAATGAAGTAGTTTAATCCAGTTCCCCTTCCCTCCTCTCCCTCAGTATGGACATTTTCTCTCGTCTCATCTTTGTTCTCTCGTCTCATCTTTGCTTATCCCATGATCTCTGCTTTTACTCATCTTTGGCATGACAGATGTGATGGATGTGCAAAGGGTTCTGAGTTATTGCCAGGCTTTAAGCTCTATTTTGCCTCAATATAATGCTTTCATATACTTATTTCTTTGTAAATTATTTTTCAAACTACAAATAACATCAATAAAAAGGTTCATCAAATAGTTTGAAATTGTGTAATACCTGATCATAATGACTTGTTACCCACAGGTAGCTTGGAAGGGTGAGTACCACTGCTGCAGCCTGTTGTGAGGAAGAGTGTCGGCTTTAGTTGATGTGGAGGGAAAGGGTGTGTGGAGTTACCTCTTCCATGTGTTGAGAAACTAGCCAAGAACCTCTGGTCTATGAAAAGGATGGATATGGTAACCAGTGGGAAATTATGCTACTTCTGAATTGAGGATGAGAATATATTTGTGAAGGATCCTGAAAGCTAAATTGTGTTTTCAGTGGCTGTCCACGTACATAATTTATATCTATAAGGACTGTCAAGATCAGACCTGTTGCCTTGACCCTTATGATAGATCTGGAAAATCTCTGCTTCTTTAATGTGCTTTTGTTTGGATGGTTGTTGTTGGGGTTTTTGTTTGGGATATTTTATTAGTTGTCGCAAACTTGTCTTTGTGTGAGGTATTTCTTAAGAGAAAAGTTGGTTCTCAAGCTTAGCTTGAACAACACATTAAACAGACCTGCTCTTCTCTTTGTGTGCATGTTTTCAAATGGCAAAAATATAACCAGGTATTAACTTCTGCTCCAGGTGCTCGAAATGCCAATTTGATGGTATCTTAACCACTGCCCAATTCTGAATCTGTTTCCAAAATAAGTGACACAAGGAGGTGATGCTGATGTAGTTAAAGCAGAGGAGTAGGATGCCTTTTCTATGTGCAAATGTTGTCTTGCTCAGTAGGTGATAATGCTGTGACTTGCTCACGAGTCCTTTTTGCTGGATGTAAACTCCCTTTGAAAAAGTGCATGGTGTAATGTCTGTAATCTGAGAGTATTCATTTAATGTACTTTACAAATAGAAGGAGCTTACAATTATACAACACTGATTCACAGCAATGACTATATTAAACATGCACTCAGAAGTTGGATTCAGTTTAAATTTGTGTTTCCATTTCATCCATGACCTACACAACAAACACCAGAAAATCTTTTTTGGATAATCTGTGCAACTGAGGAATTACTTTCTTTTTCAGCTATGAAATTTATTTTAGATTATTGTAATGAGGTACTAAAATTCAGCTTCTGATGCATTGGAATCAAACAGATGCCAATTCAGTAGCTGATAAATGATTTGAATGAATGGGGTTTTGCTAAACTTTGATATTACAATTAATATTACAGATACATACTTAGCTGGCTTACTTTTGCATTGGTATTTGTAGAGGGAGGAGGTTATTTTAGGTTTTCTCATGTGCAAAGCCCTGGAAGTTCTCAAGTGGGCATTCAAATCTTATTTTTGAAAACATCTATGGTTGCAGATATCAATGCAAGCCTGTATTTTGTTTGTTTTATGAAAAACAGCCATTGCTGACTAGGACTGCAATAATGTTCTGAGTTTGCAAGCTCTAGGAATGTTCACAGGTGTTTAGTGAACTGGGGACACCCTTGGGTTTATCTTTTTTCTTTCATTCCTCATATTGACAATGCTCCACAGACATCAATGAACTGGCCCTCATTAAAGCCACAGAAGTCAAAGTGATGTGTGTAAAACTGTTCTGTGACAGAGCAAAGAACTGAACTCAGGTATCACAAGTCTCAATCTGCTGACTACATTACATAAATTTGCTTGCTGAATAAAATTTGGAAAGGAATTTCATGTGAAGTGTAAATTAAACAAAGGTTCTACTTTTTATTAACAAATAATAAGTAATTTAAACCATTTCAAACCTCAGGGTTATCTGTAGTCTAATTTGAACTTCAGGAAACGGGGCAGTTCAGGAAGCAAACCTCTCCAGGGATGCTTTAAAGAAAAACAGGAAGTTTTTGGTGTTTTTGTTCCCTCTGTTTTTGGAAAAACTGTATCTTTGAAAATTTTTTGGCATTAAATAAGAGAATTAGAAGAAGAGGAAAGGCAAAAAGAGGAAAAAATAAAGCCTGCCCTAGAGCAGTCACTGGGGACATTATCATTTATATTTTAGATAATTGTGGAAGGTAGTAAAGGAGTTTTAAAAGATTTGATGTTACTGCCTGTTTTCTCAGACTTCCTGCTGTCTGCTGATGACAGCTGCTTCATTGAGATAATTGGTTGTGGCTTTTATTGTAAGAGTTTGGAAGCTGTTAATAAATAATGTATGAATAAACCAAATGGAAGCATATCCAAATCTGCTTTGTTAGCAAACAGACTTACAGGAATATACCAACTTTTTGAACTTGCAATGCCTAAAGTCAGTCCTTAATGACAATATGTGCAACAAATTTTTCATGCTTTTGTCCCCAAGTGACACCTCTATACTCCTATGTGTGACTTTTCAATGGGAAGCTTTGCATGAAAATAATGGGAAATAGGAGATGTGGAAAGAATCTCCAAATTCACTGGGTAATTAAAAAAAAAAAAAAATTATAGATTGAATTTAATTTTACTACAACTTGTACTTAAACTGGCAATTCCTGTACTTTTTGGTAAGATGGCAGAGACAAGAACAACATATGACCTCAAAATAATCATGATGCTACTTGGCTCTGGCTGCATTGCTGTCTTTGTATATGAACTACTGGATTAGTTTTTGTTTGACTTCATGTATTTCTTTCCACTCTTTATGTTTGTGTTTCTTGTTGTCTCACTTATTTGTGTACATTTAATTCTACACCTTCATTCATGTTCTTTGTGGGTTAGTTCTTTTACAGCAAATTGCCTGGTATAAGGCTTAGGTCTTTCCTATGTTGGAGTGAACCATCAGAAATCCTTTTTTTCAGATGCAAATTCTTGGGTGTAATAATGGTTTTTGCTTCAGTTACAAATCCATTGGATTCATAAAACTTGAACTCGTCATCAGCAGTTAACCATGTTGGATCACTGTGGGAAGAGTCTGTTTAGGATTAGAGTTAGGTCTATTTTCTCAAGGATAAGTAACCTTTGTGCCTTATTTATATCTTTGATTCCATACCTGTTAAATGCAAGGAATGCAATTAGCTGTGATTGTTTCTGTTGCACTATGAAAGGCATATAGTTCCCCTCTCTTCTTTCCAGCCCTGGCCCCCTAGGCCCTTCAAAAAAAACCCCATAAAAACATCCCAACAAACTCCAAATTCCCAAGAAGGTAAAAGGACCTTGGGTTTTGGGATGACTTTTAGAAAACTTTTTCTCAGTATCTTTTTTTCTGAAGTTATGTGCAATCACCTGAACTGTATCTTCTCCTATTGCGTACTGCTGCACGGTTTCACTGATGTGGAAACGTCTCATGGAAAAGGAATTCAAGATTGTTGTCTTTTTATTGCACTGAAAAATATCTAGAGTTTTACAAAGCTTTCAGTAAATTATTTGCAGTCCATTTAGGGAAGCTAGCTGAGCTATCAATAGATAACTCAGGCTTTTGCTTGTCTGAGCTATCCTTGAAAGCCTGAATTTTCTACTTGAATGTAGCAGTGGCAGTTGTTCCAGAGTGAGCACTGAGAAAAACCACTGCATGTTTTTATCCAGCTCTTCTTTGCTGAAATTATAATGAAGGCTGCTGAGAGCATTTATTTTTGATAATACAAAATTATTATTTTACTTTTAAAGTAACACACTGTTTTAGAGACCACTTTCAGATCTGAGATTTCCTTAGTTACTCGGCCACACAAATAATAGTATTTTCAGCTTTTGAGACTGAAGGTAGATTAGATCTTGCCTTTTTACGTTTATGATTCATAATCAGGTCCTATATTCCCTGTAGCCCTGCAGGGAAGGGAGCATCTCAAACTCTGGGTGTGCAAGTTTTGTGGATCTTGTGCTTAACCCTCTGGGGAACGCAATGTTTCTATAGGTGTGTGCTCATGTAGGCCTGGGTCTTACTGTGCCGGTTTGGGCTGGGGTACAGTTAATTTTCTTCACAGTAGCTGCTCAGGAGCTGTTTTGGATTTGTGCTGGAAACAGTGTCAATAACTCAGGGATGTTTTAGTTATTGCTGTGCAGTCAAGACCTTTACCCAGTAAATTGATTTTACCTCAACACATGAGTTTGCACACCTTTACTCTTCTAATTCCCAGGGAAGGATTGAGCAACTGACTGTGTGGGGCTGGGTTCTGGCTGGGGTTAAACCATGACAGGCATATATTTTCCCTCTGTCCCACTGGAGGGCCCATTATACAGATTTGGTGTTGTATTGTGAGAAAGGGAAGTTGAGAGTTTTGTGCTACACTGTGAACTTGACAGTTGGACTTGATGATCCTAAAGGTCTTTTCCAACCTAAATGTTTCTATGATTCTGTGATTTATTGCTTGCACACATTATTTTTCATTCCTAGGTATAAAAGGCATAAATGAACAGATTCTTCTCATGAATGATTTACTTGGCTGGTGGCTTTTTAAGGGCTCTAGAATTTAGTAATGTTCAGAGACTTCTTCGAGGTAGAGGTGCTCCAAACCATTTTGCCTTTCCCATCCTCTGATCCAAAGAGAATAGTGAAGTGGGTGAAATCTGGAAGTGGGTCTGTAAGCAACAGCAGTGTTCCCATGGGTTTTACAGAGTTCCAGGAAAAGGTAGGATTTTTATAGTGGAAAACTGTGAAAGACTTGGGAGTATTCCCCTAACCTGAATCTTTTGGTGTGAACAGGATGGCCTGAAGGATGGAATGTGGCAGATGTAATATTTCTTGTGTTGCCTGTTTCTCAAATACGATCCTAGCGGTGATGTGCTTAACCTGTTGGCAGTTTGTAATCTTAAAGTAACCAACCAACACTGACATTACAATTTGGGTACTTGTTTTATGTTGGTAGAAAGGGAAAGGATCAGGAATATTATAAAAGTTATCTTTTTGAAGCATGAGATGTATATTTTTGGTATATTTTGGTATGTGTTTTGTGCTCTGCTGTTGGTCCTTTTACCTGTTGGACCTTTTACTCATGTTTGCTCTGATTTTTTCCTGGTTTTCATTTTTTTTTTTTTTTAAATCCTACTCTGCTTTCTTTCATACTGGTTTTTCCTAGCTGTAAAATACTTAAAGATTCTTAAAGTTCAGGGTAACTTTGATTGGCAAAATCAATGTAAAGTGCTAACAAGATTCAGGCAATAATAAAGAAAAGACTGTGGGTGGACACTTTTGTTATGGTTGATGGCATTCCCACTGAGGAAATAATTTTAAAGATACACTGCTAACTCTTTTTAGATATTAGAAGTAATTGGGTGTTTTGGAGCATCTCTGGTGTTAGAAATATGGGGGGAGGAGGGGGATTCTGCAAGTTCCCTCTTCCCTTTGTATAAAGATCATGTAATGACAGCTCTCACTTTTGGGTTTGTGGTCAGTGAGAGAAGATGGTGATGTGCTCTTCACCTAGAAGCTCTCAAAGTACAGTTATAATTCAGCATTTCTGATCATTATTTCAGTGTCTATTGTGTTTTTGCTTTTTAAACTAAATGAGAGACTTTGAGAAACAACACTGATGATTTAAAGAATCACTTACGATAAAATATCTCTTTCTGGGAGTTTAGGTTCCAGTAGATTAGCATTATTGATCATTCTCTCCTCACGTACTCTCCAGATGATTTTAGAGATCTGAAGTTATTATTCTTGCCTTGTCTTTTGTAATTACCAGTACAAGGGATAAGTGAATTAGAAGACAACAAGGATGCATTCTAATTGTTCTAATAAATTATGTTAATGATTTATGCTTGCAGTCAGGTTTAGTGAGAACTTGTTTGACAAAGTGACAGCTTCTCTTATAGTGCAAATATAACTTCAGTTTTCTCTGACTGAAGATTACTGGTAGTAGATTTGAAACCTTATATTAGAGGATTTGGGCTCTCCAAATGCATTGCAGGTTCTTAAGCATCTTTTCCCACCAGGTAGTGCCAGTAAACTGTTCTGTGTTTAGCTGCTGGGAATATCGGGTGACTTGCTAACTTACCCTATGCAGTTCTTAAATAGTGCAGGAGGACAAGAAGAGTCATTCAGACAATCAGAACACTTTTGAAGGTTTTAGTACTGAAATATATACTGCTGGCCCAGCCGGTCCACTGAGTCCTTTCCAAGGTGTGTCGTGGTACCTGGGACAAAATGCACTTGGATAGTGTGCAGATGTTTAACATCTGTATAGCTGGGTTTTGTCCTTTTCATGTATTAGAGCAGTCTTAGGCTGCTCTGCAGAGCTGTAGAGTTGAACTTCTGTAGTGACATCATGCAGGCTTCTGATGCCTGTGGAAAACTGTTGATGGCCTCCCCTGTCCCTGATGGTTGGGATGGCATTGCAAGGCTTACAAGGTGCTTACAGACCTGCCAGGCTGTGGGTAATTAACCAAGGACTCAGTTCTTTGCTTAAAATTAATAAGATCATGCTTATGGCAACATGAATGACCAATGTACATTAAAACCACATGAAACAGAGCAACTGATAGTGGGGATGGGGTAGGGGAAAGAAGATGGATTTAAAGTATATTCTACTCAACGCAACCCCTGATTACCACCTTTTCATCAACAGATTTCCTTTTGCTGACAAAGTATTTCTGACCACTTATATCTAACAGGTGATTTCTCTCCAGAAAGAGATGGAGTAGCTCTCACTAAACTAATCTCTGCATTCACTTTTATTTAGAAGAAATACTGAAGGTGGCATTATGTTTTATGTCTCCAGGTCTGAGAGGAGTACTTGCATGATCTATAATTAATATCATTAATGGGATATTTTACTTTGAATAGTTGGCAACAAAGGGTAACAAGTACTAAAATATTAATAAATTCTTTATTATATAACATAGAAGTATTTCCCTAGACTTTCCTCTGCTCATCTATTATTGGTAATTTTTTAAATGGAACACAAGGTACAGGTAGAATAATTTGAGCCATGCCTGAGCTGCTTAAGGTTGGTAAATATGCAATAAGTAATTTCAGAATAATAAGATCAATTAAGACCAGTAAGAGATTTTAAGATCACTAAAATTCCATATAAACATTTTGCATTCAAACTTTAGGCTTTACAGTTGGAAGGCCCACCCTGCATAATGAACAAAACAAATTTAACGAAACAGACTTTTAGCTTTTGAGACACTGTTACACACAGAGGGCATGTAAAAGGGATGTTAATTGAAATATTTAAGTACAGAAAACATTTGTAAAAGATATACCCATCCTTCTCCTGGCTACATGAAACTGTAATGTTTACTGTTTGTTTTTATAAGTTGTGCTGCATCTGGCTATTAAGTCAACTTTCTAACTGTGTGTGTGAGGAAATACCTTGCCCTTCATTAGTTTAATCTAAAATTCAAATTCTCTTTGCAGTGTGTAACAGCATTAGAAGTACTCAGACAAATTAAAGGATTCAGTATGGTAACTTTGAAGAATCTAATTTCCATTCAGGGAGTCATTTTTATCATCTGGCAAAAAGACAACTGTGAATTTTACAGTGGCTGCTTTCTTTTGTAACATTTTGTTGCATGGGGTTTGCTTTACTTTTAATCCACGATTAAATCCACTCATAAGTGCTTATCTAATGTTACAGATGTTTAATGCACGTACAGATTTTAATCTGCCTATTCTTCTCTTTTGCACATGTTACTGTGGTCTCTGCTGGAGCAATTCTTGTTTTGATGCAGTTTTGAATCATGACTTTATTTGGGACTTGTACCTACCTGCCTCTGTAGTACCATTATAATTTGTAGCATAATTACGCATGTATGGCATTTAAAAATATACATGGTGAATATGATGCCTGGAAGATACCTGCGCTGTATTCAGTTTGTCCAAAATTTTTTATCATCTTTTGTTGCTGTGAATATTTATAAACCAGATTAATTTATCCCTTGAAAAATTTTAGTCTCTTTCCAGTACTGAAGCAGGACTCTGATAACCTTTATTGGTATTTGTTCTGAAATACTGAAAATTCACCAATTTGAAAATGGCATCTAGGCTGTGTGTCCACCCATCAATAACTGGTATTGACTCATTGAGTTGGGTGAAGTTGCTTCCAGGATTGAAGAGAGTTCCATGCCTGGCTGACAGCAGGTCACAGCCTCAGGCTGCCGGGGGATGAACAGAGGTTGTAACAATGCTTTGGAAGGAAAGTTGGAGAGAGCTGCTGGTAAAAGAACTTTCCACTGTGCTCATATTTTCTGTCTAGCCTTGAGACCCTCAGATGTCTTATTCTTCTGGTACATTCCTTCTGAAGAAATCTCGGCTGCTTTGAAGTTAGTGGAAGTTCACTGATTCTAGATCTGCAGTTCCCAGCTATGTATGGTTTAGTTAATGAATTTGGATTGCAGAACACTATGTTTTCTGTGCCCTTTTTGGTAATTTTGTTTATTTTATTATCATTAGGTATACTGGTTTTGTTCGCAACACAGTGCTTACTTATTTTTCTTCTGTGAGATAAAGATTAGGAGAAAGCAAAGCAGGCACAAAACTTTAAGAACATAAGGAAAACCTTTATTATCAGAACTTATAGAAAAAAAGACTCAGAATAAACCTTTAGAACACTTCTCCTCCCCCCACCTCTCCTTTCTTCTCCCACTGACAATGTAAAGAGATAAAACTTGGGATTTTTATAGTCAGTTTGCCACCTCTATATTAGTCTTTCTTCAGCTGAGTAGAAGAGGACTGTGGAAAGAGACACAGCTGAATTAGGGGTAGAAAAACATGCTGGGTGACCATCGTGGTGTATGGTGGTTGGTTGAGTTACGTTTGTTGTGCCTTAAACCTCTGTAAGCTGGTAACTGGCTAACTGCTTAAAAAGGCTGGGTTTTTGCAATAAAGCAGCTCTCCTTTGCACGTGCCTGGGGACTCTGTGTCACTACGAACCCTCACCCACAGTGGATGTTTCTAGGTGCTTCTTTCCTGGACATTTTATGGCTAATTCCCAAGTGAAATTGAAAACCATCAGGTCAGCAGCTGCCTGCTTTGACAGGGACCTGGCTTATCAGAGTGCTTGAGACCTTGGGGTTTCTATACAGCCTTAGATTTCACATCAGGACAAAAGTATGCTTGCTGCTTTATCATGTGTAACAAAACATGGTCTGCAATGTCTGGTTGGCATGGACATGCTCTTAAGAGGAAAAAAAAAAAGGAAGCATGAAAGTCAAAATCTATTAGGCAGTTTCAGGAATAGGGTTACAGTAGTGGGTGTGGCATGACACGCTAACATAAACTATGTGTCTGTGGGGTTATCAAATCAAATATTGACTTGATACTTCAGTTGCAGGCTTTGGGCAAATATTTGTTGAAACTTAAAGGTTTTCTTGGTCTTAGCCTGGTTCCTTTTGGCTGATTCTAATCTTTGTTTCTCTTCCAGTGATTTACAAGCCATCAGACTTTCAGGTGTTGTTAAAACATGACTCTTGACTTACTGAAAGCCACCCTAAGTACAGGAGAAAGTGGCTTATTGAAGTTTTTGCCTTATTTGGCCAGAATTCTGAGCATTCGTCTTTTTGGAAAATTCCCATTTCTCTCTGCTAGCTGAGGTATAGCAGGTATTTATCTTACTGAGGTAGACTCAGCAGGACTCCTGGGAGCTACAGGTTCAAAGTTCAGCCTACAATGTTGTGGTTGAGAAACTTTCTCTTTTGTGTATGCTCAGGGATGTATTGTGTGGGTTTGTTTGTTTTGTGGTGGTGCTTTTTTTCCTTTTCTAAAAATGTGTATGTAGATGGTGATAGAGTAGATAGACCAACTATTTTAAAGAGGATAAATGGAATTCCAGGCCTTTCACATGAAAAGCAAGGCATTCCCCCCAAACCGAGGGAGCATGAGAAAATGGGGCATGGATATGTCTCAAGTTGATCAATATTTCATGTTTTTTCTTTTCCTTTGGTTTACTCTCTTTCCTGGCAATTGGGCTTGCAGCAAATCTGAGGATATGAGTATGACTATCTCCTTTAGTTATCTGTCTACTTTTTGGAGAAAATTTTCTTCTCCAAGTACAGTCTTCTTGTAAAATGCTGCAGTTTGATATCCTACCTGTTTGGAAAATAATGATCAGGGGAGTCCAAGTGAAGTCCTGCCTTGCTCTAAAAAAGAGTAAAGCTGGTTGTTTTCGCAGACCAAGCTTTATGTCATCCTCACACATCAGTGCTGTGAATAGGGGGGTAAATTTAGTGGGCTCTCTTGTGTTGTTGGCTTTTCTTTAGAGAAGCTTCTGAAATGAAAGAATTTTAGATAAAAATGTAAAATAGCTGTGCCATGATCAAGGCAAGGATTGGACCAGTTCACTGTCCTTCTAATTCATTATGATGATGCTTTGATGGGCTACCTAAAAACAGAGGCTAGACAAAATTAAGAGAATAAAAGCAGGTATATTTAGTGAAGGGCCTTCAAGGTATGCTTTGGGCAGTCAGAGCCCAGAGCAATTTTTTGTAAATTTGCTCTATTCTTCAGTATTTGTGCAGAGTTCAGCACAAAGGGAGTACCTTAAACAATGGACTGTTCAGTATTGCAACAAATCCCAAATTTGTCTTTCATGATTTCAAGAGATCTGTATCTTCTCATGAAAGATTTTTTTTAAAAAAACCTGGGGAAGAAGAGAGCCTACAAGAAAGATGGAAAGAGACTATTTACAAGGCCATGTAGTAACAGGACTAGGGGGAATGGCTTCAAACTGAGAGTAGCTTTAGATTGGGTATAAGGAAGAAATTCTTCCCTGTGGAGGTGGTGAGGCCCTGCACAGGTTGCCCAGAGAAGCTGTGGCTGCCCCATCCCTGCAAGCGTCCAAGGCCAGGTTGGACAGGGCTTGGAGCAACCTGGGATAGTGGAATGTGTCCCTGCCCGTGGAAGGGGGTGGAATTAGATGACCTTTAAGGTCTTTCCAACCCAAACCATTCCATGATTCTGTGATTGGAAAAATGATTAACACTGAAAACACTTTTTGCTTTTCTCCTGCAGATCTCTAAATTTTGGATGTAAGGGTTCTGGATACAAACTGTCTCCCAAAACTTAAGTATTTTGCTATTTCTCTTTTTTTGGCATTCCCTAAAGAGTCAGTTCCTGAAGTTTTTGAATTATCCTCAAGAATCAGAATTTTAGGATGGTTTCATAGTGACCAAATATAGTCATTGTGTTATAAAAAGCCTTATCTCAAAGCATGGCAATAAATTATTATGAGGTTCTTCCAAATGTTTTTGAAATTTCTGTATCTCCCAGCATTCCAAAATTTTCCCCAGATGTCTCATAAACACGAGATTTCAAGCAGTATAGTAGACTTGGCAGATACTAAATTCTGCAGAGTGTAAATTACAGTCAATGTACCTATAAATCGTCTTGGTGTTTTTTCTCCTGTAGGCTCAGCACAGTGTTGCTCCAGTGAGTCCCAGTTACCAGGAGGCTGGAGTTTAACTGCATGAGATACTAGTTAAAAAATCTCAAGCAGGTCACTAGAAACTTGGTATTACAGAATTTACTTGCTAGTTTAGGTCTTTGATTTTCTCACTTGATTTTGTATTATAGTTTGTTCTAATGTCACCAAACTCTAGTGTTAAAAAAAGTATCCATCCTAAAGTCTGTTCTAGTGGCGGCTGCTCTTAAATTCCTTTTTTTAGCAACTGCCACTTGCAGACTTGTGCATATGGGTTTTACAAAATTAAGGATTTCAATTTTCAAACAACTTCTCTGTGTTTTCGAACAACTCTTCTGTGTTTTCAAATTGGTCCAAGCTCCTCATACTCCCACACAATGGTAGAAATTTACAAGTATTTGAATTTCTCAATGTATTTTCATTTTTTACATTTTATAGGTTTGACAAGCCACATTCCTATAAATTGAATTACTGTATACTATGAATTGAAATACTGATCAAGCTGCAAATCAGGAGCCCCTTTGAGAGCTGCCTTACAGACCTACAGGGAGGAAGTTCTCTGATCCAGGGAGCTTAAGGCCTGTAAGTGGAAGTCTGGAAACAGCCAGTATGGGCAAATAGGTGGGAGTGTGGAACTTACTGGGATGACAAATTCGGGAACCTCCCCCCATACACCCTGGTAAATGAATGCTTCCTTCTCTCTTCAACAATGCAAAATCCATCTAAAAACTTCTTGGTAGATATATAAAATTCATACCTTCTGCTCTGATTTTCATGTATTTCTCTTTGAGTTCTCTTCACCCTCAAAGCTCCATGGTAATTTATGATAATTACTAATTTACTGCTTTTGGTTATAATGAAAAGCCACCATAATAATAAAGTTTCTTGCTGCTCCTTGTTTAAAAGGCTGTCCTAGGTCCTGCCCTATAAACCTGAGCCTATAGTTTTGGGATTTAGATTGTGTGCTTTATCCCAAGGACTCAAAATGGTGGAACTCATAGTCAAACCACAGGATAAAAATTCCTGGAACTGAGAACTGATGGAGTTTTAATATAATGAGCTGAAATCCTGCCTGTAACCTTTGACAGTTACTTTAAAGCATCTTTCACGTGTCTGTCTGCTTTAGTCTTACATAATGATTCTAAGAGAGATGCTGAGGAGCTAATGTGTGTGATGTCAAGGAAGGTATCAAATTATATGGAAATACTGGTATAGTTCAAAAACATACCTGAAATATGTTCAAGTATCAAGCTTCTTAATTAGTAGATGTCTGAGCTTTTTGTTAATGTTTCTCTGTCAGTCTCTTCAAAGTGTTGGCTTGAAAACTCATGTTTATACACATGTATGTATAAATAAATATATCTAAATTGGCCTTTAGAGTTACTTTTGTGCTGTCAAATTGCTTGGCTCAAAAAATAGGCATATGGTTCTTTTGCAGGCTAAAGAGTAGAAGGTTTTAGCACTAGTCCTAGAATGACCATCCTAGTGTGGTCACTAACAGTCAAGTTTACCTTTAAGGAGTCCTTAAGGTAAATATTTTAAAATCCCATGCCCCTACCAGACAGAGTTTTCCCTTCCTTCAAGCCTTTCTTTCCCGTGTTAACTTTTTATAATACCTAATGCTGTGCTTTTTGTTGTTAACTTTTTGTTTACCGTTGAGAATGATGCTTTGGAAGAATAGAAGACAAAGTATGAATTTCTCCATTCTTCTGATTCAAGAATTGATCCCAATTCACAGAATTACATTGCTGTAACAAAATATTTCCTCTTTATAAAGGCTTATGCTACTTCTATGAAACTGAAAGGGTTTTATTGGATGACAGTAACTATATGATTGGCAACTAAACAATAGATAAGTTACTGGGAAGCACAGAGTGGGCACCTGGATAGAGTGATTTAATAGAATCATTAAATAGAATTAATTTAATAGAACTACTACTTAGAGCATTTTCCAGTATTTTTAAACTCTCTGTAGACTGACAAAATGCCACATACGGTAAGTTCTGTTCATGGTGGCTTTTTACCTATGCTGAGAGAAATCTTCATGTCACTACTTAGCAATAACTGTGGATAGTTGGCACATACTTGTCTCCTAAACACTGGCATATTTCTTATCCCAGGCTCATATTTCCTAATAACTCATTATCAAATCACATTTGGAAAAAGGACTGCTGAATTACTTAGCTAGAATGCAGTCATAGGTTTGGCCTTACCCATGACCTTCACCAAATAATAAGAGGCAGCTGCATAGATCTTGTGCATGACAGGAATGTTAATGTCCATTCTCCTATAACACACCAGTGTAATTGATGGTGAAATGTATAGGGGCATATTTTCCCTTCCTTACACACTGCAAAATCACTCTAATCGTGCTCTGCACTGAGCTATGTGGTATGGACTTTTTTCTTAGGCTTGGAGCTAAAACACTTGGGTGGCTAAAATAGGTCCTAACAAGGAGCTCCTAACAATGTGTGAGACTGAGAAATAGCTTTTCTTTTCTCTTATCTTCAGACCATGCATTGCCTTATTGTATAGGTGTGGGAAGTTCATGTCAATTAATGTAACCCTTTCAGAATTCTGATTAGCTCTAGCTGTGTGATCTATAAGGATAGAGTTGGGACTTGTTCTAAAGCAGATATAATTAAATCCTGGAATTCATAATATTTGGAGTGAGGCTTAAAAGAAAACCTGAATGAAAAGATGTAATGTTGAAATTTTTCACCCAAGAAACATTAGGTTTGTCAAGGTTTTGCTTTATGGGAGAATTTGTGTTTGGTGCTTATCCTAAAATACATTATATTGGTGGTAATGCTTTCCAATCCTGATACTTTTTACTAAATTGGCAACTTAGTGACTGGTTCTTCAACAGATAGCAGATGATTGATGCTCTAAGTATTAGTGATTATTGAATTGATTTTGGTTTGATTGTTTTGTGGCAAAAAAAAGAAGTCAAACACCAACTGATTTCTCCCAAACTGAACTGTTCTGTTCTGAGGAGTTCAGTAAGGCTCCCATGGAGAGTACATCTCTTCCCACACAACAAACACTTATGCTTGAGTTTCTCCACTGAATAATTTTGTGACCTTCTCTATTAAAGACCTCCAAGTTGTGTTTTCTTTCAGGTGATTGAGTAATACGTAGAAGAGGCCTCCTGCAACCTCCTAATGTAAGTGTGTATGTCTCATATGAATATTCTGCTCTGGTTTCTGAAACACGAATAAGACCCATCAGTGATTTCTTTACAAGGTTGTGCAGCAATGAACAAAGAAATGAATAACAAAATCCATGTGACATATCCATTGAGTCCTTATTTAAAGAGTGATTGCAAACACATTTGGAGGAAAAAAACCCACACCCCAAATCAGGTACCTCATTTAACAGTGACCTCTGTGAATCTGTTAATCTACATGCCTTGTCTTTGAACTGGGAGCACAGTCTTGTTCATCAGAACATTTTGGAAAGAAAAATAAGGATTACAATAGATCCAGTATTGCAAAATAGCTTTAGGTACTCAGGACACAGACTGCATATAAGGCTCTTTGAATGAGAAATGAGGCTGGACAGTCCAACCCTCAGTAGGCAGAGCTGGGGTGATGGTTATTTCATGATCTCTGAGCTTATTTCTCTATAGCTCTTGCAAAAAATTTTTAATCCGATCACAAGAGCCAGTTTTATGAAGCCAAGAGGCTTGGCATTGGTAAATAGAGTGCCCAGCTGTACACCCTAACCCCTGGAGAGAGATTGACTTTCTGCTGAAATATGTTGTTCTCCTGCTCTCTTCTGCTTTCCTGCTTGTAGCCTTCTGCATCTTCTAATTCTTCACTAAGCTAATGTTATTTAATGGGGAGCTGAATTGTGCAGCTGGTGTGCCTATGAGAATTATGAAATTAAAGTTTCATCAAGCCAGAGTATCTCCAGACACTGAAGCCTTCGGTCTTTTCCATTCAAATGCATGTGGCAATAATGGAACCCCAAGTGATCGCACAAGTGAGCCAGTAACTCTAATAGTAATTCCCCGAAGAAATTATGTAATGAAATCAAAACCTTTCAATACTGAACTGTTAGTTTTGCAGGGAGGAAACCTCACTGGTTTTAAAGCTAAAAGAAAAATCTCACTATAAATCTCCACTTCTTATAAGGAACTGTCATGATACTTCTGATTTGGGAAGTGAAGAAAGTTTGTACATTTAGGCTTCATTGTCTTGTTATGGTGCACCTCTTTGACAGGGTTGTGGATTTGTTTTGGTAAATTGCAGTGGAGTGTAATGGAAATGATCCAGGAAAGCATGAAACAGAGTATGTGTGTGGAGTACAATATATTGAAGTATCAAAGCCTTGGGTTTACCATAAATTAATCATCTGTGGTCTCAGCTCTTGGAGGTGAGGGGAAGTGTGATCTATTCCTACTCTGTAAATAAATTTCTTGGCTAACATAGGAATGATCTGGTTGAAAAGGAGTCTCCCTTGGTTTGTCATTTCTTGAGTACTTCTCAGCCTCCAAGTTCCCAAGAACTGAGGTTGTTTAGCACACAAATGATCATTGAAAAGAAGGGAAATACTCCAATAATCATCCTTTTTTTTTTTTTCCCCTTAGGCCTAAACAGAATAGCTGAAACAGAACTGAAATTTAAACAAATTTGAGGTTAGGTAAGAAATACAAGGCTAGTTGAGCATGCAAATGGATCAGAAACTCAATAATCTTCTCAATATAAATAGGTTAGGAAAATACTTGTGTCTGGCTACCTTGCAGGTCTTAGGTTCTTTGATCACCTTTGAGAGTAAAATGGCTAATACAGACCTGACCTGGGTTTATCCTGCCAGAGGTGAAAATACGAATTAGATCGTATGCAGAGATGTTTGCTTGCACTTTGACTCGCTGAGTGGCAGAAAATGTACATGTTGCAAGAAAGTGCATTTATATTTTTATGAAAACAAAGAATTATCATCAGTCAGTTTAAGAATAAACCCATTATTAAATATGTAACGTGACAGGAAAAATTTTTCCCTTGCAAAGCACAGGCTGCATTGTGATTGTTAGGCATTCTGTAAAAAAATGTTTTGAAATTGCTACTTACTCAGTAGTTTAGCTCTGAAACAAGCAACTCTAGCAACTGATGTACTGGCAGATGCATACCTAGTAAATGAGTTTTAAATAATTCATTGTTAACCAGCAGCTGTCACATATGTGATATTCATCCCTCTTCTCTTGTATAAAGCTGTGGATGGTCATTATTAACTCTTTGAGGAAGTAGCTATTGCTTTTTCATTATAGGGATAAGAAGTTGCTCTCTAATTTTGTGCTTTATTTGAGGAATTTCTACTTCCTTATCTATGCCAGAGAATTTTTTCTTTAGTAAACATGTCACTTGCAATAGGGAAATGAAATTCAAAGTTTTACACTCTTCTTTTAACACAGGTCTTTTTTTCTTGCTTTCCTGCCATGCCTCTTCTTTTCTCCAGTGAAATGAGGTCTTGTCCAGCAGGGGGCTACTCAAAGCTGACCAAATAGCAGGAGACATTTTCATTCTAGTGACAGAGAGGCACAAATAGATGTGTCTTCCCCTATCCCAGCTTTACAATTAGAGCCAGAAGGAGGGAGAAAAGAGACTGAGTCTGTTAAAGACAGCTTGTTCCTCAAAGGAGAGAAAAAGAGACAGTAGAGTGCTGAGAATAGTGGGGGGTTTTCTCCCCTCCAGTCTGTTTTGTTTTGTTTTTTTTTTTTTTTTTTGCCCCCATTCCCCTTCTCTTGTGGAAAGGGGCTGGAAGGTGATGCAAGCACAACTCGTACATGTTTTCCTAGGCTGCAGCAAGGCGACACTGATGACTGTGAGCACTGTCCTTACGCTGGAGATGAGCAAGGTCAGGGCTTCTCTGTGAGATGAGCAGCAGCAGGTAGTCAGGGAGCATCAGTATTGGCTTGCCTAAAATATACAGACAATTCCAGATAGCCAAGTATGTTGGTTTTAGTCTCTGTTTTGGGTGTGTGGATATGATTGTTCAAATGCAGTGACCTGAAGTTTGTAGTCCATTGAAATGAGTCTCTTCAACCATCTTATCTTCAAAGTTCTCTTGACAGAGAGGAATGTGCGGTTCCTTATAAACAGATTACCAGGGTACACCTGGAGCAGTTGTGGAGTATATATTTTTCTTCTATTTAAATACATTTAAGAAATGTTACTAAACTACTAATATTTTATAAAGTCTGAAAATAGTGATTGTGTCATTTTGGATCTTTGCAGGATAGTGTGCATAGTGTATTGCTTTTGAGACAAAGAATTTATAAATGAACATTAGAGATTTTAGTACATAATGTGTTTGACTTTGGTTTAGTAAATCAGATAAGAGATGCTTGTGACTGTCTGCTTCCTGAGAACAAACCGGCTGGTATTTATTTGGGAAGTATTCAGAAAACATCTTCTTGTTAATGATTCATGCATGATCTGGCATCTGGTAAACTAATATATTTTCTTTATGGTGAAAGTCACCAAAAATCATTAAAGAACTATTCAACTTCTTTATACTTTCTAAAATACAGAAATTACAGTAAAAATTGCTCTTATTACCAACATTACTGAATGATGGTAAGCCAAGATCGGTCTCACAGTAGAATCTGTTAGCACAGACAATAAAAAATGTTAATTCCAGAGGTAGTTTCCCTCTTCAGCAAGCAGGTGGCTGTGGTTAGTAGAGCTTCTTTTCTGTTTTGCATATGGTAGAACACAGTGGAGTTAATTTTTAAAGGAATCTTGTCATTTTAGCTATTTTATTGATCCCCTCACTGAAGAACTGAGTATCTGGAGCCATCTTGACTTGATTATATTTGTTTCAGTGAGATTTTTTATGAGTTATTTTTCAATTTTGAAACTATGTGTGCCCTTGAATGTGTAATGAAGATAATATCAAGTTCCTTTTTGAACCTTCCTGAGAATACAATTCCAAATGCAGCCTGGATTTCCCCAGAGGCTTGTCTGCATTATGAAAGTTTCCCTTGTCTATTCTGCAGCTGGTCAGAACTTAAAAAGTACTATTCAACTGTAGTATTCAACTTGATATTTCATGGCATGGTTTAAAAAAAGTGGTTTTTTCTGACATTTAAAGATGTGGGATTCAGAGTGATATCCAGATGGCAGAAGATAAATTTTTAAAGTTTTTTAATATGTAACTTTAGTGTATTTTTAGTGGATAGTCACTTAAGATTATACATTTGGTTTATAAAACGCAAATGACTGAATCAAAACTTGTTAAAGTGAAAAAAGACTCATTACAAGAGAAGTGAAGGCTCTGAAATAGATGGGGCAAGATTTATTCCTTCACTGAAATGACTAAGTTCAGGCAATAACATTTGTAGATGGAATCTCTAAGACCCATTTCAACTGTCAGGATCTTGTTAGATCTTTCAGTTCAGTTTGGTGTCAATTTTCTTTTAGTGAACTTCTGAGGCAGCAGATAGGGCTGAAATGCTGGTGGTTTAATGACGGATGGATGCAAAGTCTATTTTTGAAAAGGCCAGACAGCTCTCTCTCCCTCTTTCTATATTTGCACAATAACTGTCTCTCCCATGCTTGTCACCCTCTGAAGTTTATATCACTTGTTGCAAAGGTTGTCATAGCAGTTTATTTTCCATCGTAACTACTCACTTTGTAAAGCATTTCTTCCAACATTCCCTTTGAAGATGACCTTTCCTTACCTTAAGTTCATGCCCTTTGTTGTTACATTCGACACTATCTTCTATAGCCTTATAAATGATACCTTTTGTTCTTTTACAAAATTCTTGTGTAACTTGGCAAGATCTGCTGTTAATTTATTTTTCTAAGGGCTAGATCTTATTCCTCTGAGGAGTTTTTTTATTATCACAGATCTTCTAGCATCTACACGATTCAGTGATATCTTTATTCTTTATTTTTTGCATTCTTCTCCTAAAACAGTGATTGAAAATGTAGGTGTTGTTTCACATGTGCTTTCAGTCTCATATCTGTGCAACAGATAATGTTCCTCTGCCTGTATGAGCATGCTCATACATGAAACCATTCAAAATTATATAAATAAGTAATCATTGCATTTTAACCCACAATAGTATAGGATTAAATGTTGGGGTTTTTTTTTTTCATGATAGCTTTTACTCAAAAAATGGTTCTGTGTAACTGACAACTAAAGAAGTAACCCCATTTATAGGCATAATCTGTACTAGCAAAAGTTAGTTACAGACCAAAAGCAATCTGGCTTTTTTATCAACTGAATTGCTGTACAAGATCAAACACCTGCTTTAGAAGTATCTGCACAGAATGGCAATTTGTCAAGGTAAATCTGTAATTGGTTTAAGCTATTTTGGGTTCTGTAGGAATAAATTCACCACTGAAAGAAAGAATTGAAAAGAGAATAAAAAGAGTCTTCAAATTCTTTGTTACAACTGTTGCTACGCATTTTTGTAGCATTCTTAAGTTCTTTATATTTGAGGGACCATTTAGCTCTTTTGATGAGGAGTCTCTCCTGTTTGTTCATTGGAACTAGATTATGATATCCATTGTTCCTTTATGGTCAGTACTTCCTGTAATATTGGAATTGTTTATCAAATTCCTGGAAAGCACTTCCCTTTTTTGACTCTCTTGGATATTGTTTAATAAAAATATTTTTTTTCCTTATTTTTTTCCAAGCTAAGCTGCCTTGAGTCTTATGAAGGTTGTGTTCTTTACTATAGGCTAAGCCTGGTCTGATACCGGTAAAGTCTATACTTTATGTAGGACGGAGGTCATCTAACACTCCCTGCTTACTCGAACACTTCAGTAATTGTTTTAATAATACTGTTAACACTTACCCACGGTTTGTTAGTTATTGTGAATCTTCTATGCTTTATTATTCCTTTTATGTGCCTCAGAATGCTATTTGTAGCTATACAACTTCATTGTTTATCTTCTGAAATGAACTCAAAATTTAAAATTTTCTTGGTTTTGATTCTGTTTTCTGCAGGGCTCATTGCAAGCATCTGTTGATTTCTTTTGCCTTCCTATAAGGGAAGGGACCGATTTAATAATTGTCACATAAAATTCAGTTTTGCACTGCACAGTATGATAGAAAACAGGTTTTCTAAGGAAACTGTCATCAAGGTTGATTAGATAATCATATTTTCTTTAGAATTCTGTAATATTGAAAATTAGCTGCATGGAAGGATTATGAACTTTGTTATAAATTATTTTGTATCTTTTCATAGAACAGCATTGCTAATATCTGTGACACATGCTGGTTTGTCAGTATTATTATTAATGACGCAGTATTATTAAGTACTGTAGGACTGTGGCAGGTTGACCCTGGCTGGATGTCAGGTGCACAACAAGGCCTCTCCATCATTCCCCCTGCTCAGCTGGACAGGGGAGAGAATATAGAATGAAAGGTTTGTGTGTTGAGAGATGATTCACAAATTACCATCCTAGGCAAAAGAGACTTGACTTGGGAAAATTAGTTTAATTTATTACCAATCAAGTCAGAACAAGGTAATGAGAAATAAAACCAAATGTTAAACTCACCTTCCTCCCTCTCCCACCCTTTCCCCCTTCCAGGGCTCAACCTCGCTCCTGCCTTTCATATGGGAAGTAGCCGTAAAATTTTGTTTATTTTCCAGTGTATAATAAACTTCACTAACTTTGACTACAGCTTCTTAGATTTTCTTTATGAAAATACGAATGTTTTCAGAATATGTTAATATTAACAAAATTTCACTCTAAGTGTGAAACTATACTTACCTGAAATCTGCTCTCTCTGGCATGGATTGTTTTTGCAGTTGCTCCCAAACAGCTGGCAGCATCTTTCTGAGAAGAACAGGCTATGAATACAAAATATTAATAAACCAGAAACATGCAGTTCCAAGACAAGGAGTTTTTAAAAATTGCATTATGTATACTTAATGCCTAACTGACCTTTTCTGCTATTTCTTAAATCTCTTAAAAATTCATCTAATTTCAAAGCCAGAGTATTAGCCCATTTATATGTAAATTGCCTTTAATTCATGCATTGATTTGAAAGACTAATCCAAAAGATCCTTTACCACAGGTGACCTTTTTGACACTGTACTTCTGGGAAGACTGTAAAGTGGTTTCTTACAACTTCACATCCACCTGTAGCATAAAACATGTGCCTACTTCAGTCTGTATAAATCAATCATAAGAGAGTGGTTTTCACGCAACATTGAATTATTAACACTGTAACTGTCTTGGTTAGTCATAGTTAAAATAGGTCCTATTTAAACCAACGATTATTTTCTGTCGGCATTCTTGCATATTTTAGATGTTAAAAACAGTTAAGGCCTTCACTGATTATGCCCCTTAAATAATAAATAGTAGTATAATCTAGCTTTTAATGATGATCTCCAAAGATTGTAAATTTCAACAAATATTCAATGTTTATTATTTGTGAAAATTTCATTCACCACAAGAGCTGCTAGAAGAAATATGTTAAAGCTGACTGCTAAGCCCTTCCCTTTGCAGAGGAGAGTATACAAAATTGTAATGATAAAATATTAGGATTTATAAATATGTTTTAATCCATTCATGCTCCAGAAAGTGACTCTTGATCCACACCTGCTGCAGAGTACATTTCTCTGCACAGTGAAGGCTCACCTGGCTTGATGGACAGTCTATTATTTACTATTTTCTCCCTGTGACAGGTTTTTAGTGGGAAGCTCCATAATAATTCTCCTGAATTACTGCAGGTTTTTATTGGTAATACATAATGTTGAAGAAAATAAATGCTGTATTTGCTTCTGATTTCTTTTTGAAAGTAAAATTCATTTTTTCAGTCAGTTAATGCTTCAGAAGAGAAATGGTACAAAGAGCTAACATTAAAGATTGTTGCCTACTTGCATAGTCATTAATAAAACAAGAAATGATCTGATGTTCTGAAAATGCATTTTAGTTCAGAAATGATGAATTTTTTGGACTAAGGAAACCCAAAATCTACCTTTTAAAATCTATTTAGGCAATGAAGTATACCAGACAGTGCATGTCTGTATTATTATTATACAATAAGTGAAGATTATTTGTGTTGCGTGCTTCATATGGGAAGACATAAAATACTTTAGCACAGTTATAATAAAGGAATAATCCTTTGCCAAGGTACATACAGTCCTGGAAAAATGCAGTAACTTAAAAAAAGTGTGGAGATAATGAGATACGAATTGGCCTCTGTCTAGAATTATCACACACTTCTCTGTTTTATCAGGATAAATAAATACTAATGGTCTTTGTGGGGGGACAGGCCTATCTGCTCTCTGACTAAGGAGATTTTTTCAAAAGAATGAGAACAAGATGACAGAAGTAGTGTTTTATCATTTGCTGTTAACATACACACAAAAAAATCCCCGAAGTTATACGGCATTGTTTTCAGAGTAAGATAAATTGTTTTAAGAAGAAGAATAATGATAAGCCCCTAAAAAATAAGTAGCTGCTGTAAACAAGAACATTTCCTGACAGACATTTTTAGTAATGAAACTATCTGCTTACCCGTTGTTTTAGCCATAAGTTAATTATATTCTAATGTGGCTTGTTGAGATTTCCTACCATTAATAAGCTGTCCATAACTTATAGTATTTCTTTTCCCGTGTGAAAAACTGATCAAGTGTAGCTACCATGTTAAATAGTGTTGTCTTGGCATATAAGGATCAAAAGGGATTTTATGCAGGAACACTGGCAGAACACATTTGGTGAAAAAAGAAATTGGCATTTTGATGAGACTTGGAGAGTTTGGTGAATTGAACAGATACACGTTGAAAATGTTTCTTTATTAAAAAAACTCCACCAAAAAAACCTCCAAAACACCTCCCCCAAGCCCTTGTTGATTGTGGGAGGGGCATCCTTGTGATCTCCGTTTTTACTGACAGCCTGAAGGGCTGCAGCTGTGAAAATCACACACACAAGGGACAGGGATATACATCAGTATCCTTCTCTGGTCTGCTTATGCATGTGATTGATTATCCTTGTTGTTTGCTATGGTAATACAGTTGTCCGCTCAAAAATTAGATATAATTAGGAAATTAAAGGAATAGATGTAGGAAAGACTACTGAAAATTAGCTGCTCATGCCAACAAATGTGATGGTGTTTTTGGCTGAGCCAAGACCAAGAACTAAGACGTCTAATGTCAGATTGGTAATTCTGAAAGTTTTTCTGGGTTTGAAGATGCACATGAATAGCTTGAAATGGTAATACTGGATTTAATTACCAAACCCAGCAGGCAGTTTCCATATAAAGGCTATTCTGTTTTCCTGTTATCATAGTGTGATATGATAAAGACTACGACATTGTCTCCTGTTAAAGAATTTGTCAGCTTCTGGATGGTTGAGAGGAAAAAAAAAAATCAGTTTGTCTTATACTGGTGTAAATACAGACAAAAATACATGTGTGTATTTGTTTGTGCATATGGGCTTATTACCTAGAGAATGAAATGCAGGGGTAGTAGTGTTAAGAAGCGAATAGGAATAAGATGAGAGAGAAAGACATTTCAATTAGTACTGGTATTTAGATATTGTCATTATCTGTTTTCTCTGGCTGGATAACTATAGTTGATGTGTTATCTTCTGGAGTGTACACAAGCAGGATGGAGGAAAAACAGCACAGAAGACACCCACTTTCAAGTGTTTCTGAATTGGTCAAAAATATGTTGCACTATGAAGAGTGATAATACTTTTAAAGCATTACTATAGTTTATTACAGCAATGAATCTGTGCCAGTAATGACAGTGTTTCTGAAAGCTCTGTGCATTTTCCTCCTCCTGACTCGGGACTGGGGTTCTGGTTAACTGATATGAAAAATGCTGGATTTTGTTACTGGGTAGAAGTGTGGAGGAGAAATGCTTGAATTTTCAGCTGTTTCAAATGGCAAGGATTCAGCTTCTTGATGTATGCATGCAAAGGCTTGTATTGCATACAAATACTTGTCTTATAGTAACTGTGGGCTAAAGGTATACATTTAAGAACTATTTTTTTCTATAACTGTTTAATCAGTTATGAAAGTATAAAGGTGTGTTCCAGTGTGACGGGGGAAGTGATGCTGCACAAAGTGTTAGGTTAAATAGCACTTTGTATGGGTGTGAAAAATTAGCTGGAGCTTCCAGGGTCCATGTTTTGGACTCCTGTTGTTGCTGAATGTTTTTCTTCACCACGGAATACAACAGTGTCTCTCAGTAGTGCTGCTTTCAAGTAAAGCCTCTGTTGCAGCAAGTAGCATTTAATGGGGTGGGACTTATGGCTTTATGGAAGTCAATTCCTGAGAGGTGAATTTATGTACAAACCTGGCAGGATAAGGGAGATTGATAATGATATATTCACAGAGTACCTGTCAGGAAGAACAGGACTGCAGTACCAGGGATAAATGAAGATCTTGACTCAGCAACATAATACTTCGCAGAATGACAGCGAAAATAAGATGACAGAAATGATCTATATTGAACAAAAGAAATACTGGCCTTGGGCTAAAGGAACAAAATGATTAACAAAAAGTGATGCAACTGGCATTTCAACGTGGAAATTCTGACATGATTCAGTGATCACACCTTGGAAAACCTGTGAATTCATGTGTTGAGGAGAGGCTTTGATGGTTCTATTAGTTCTGAAGTATTCTTCAACTGGATGCAAACATTAAAAAGGATAAAGGAGCATGTGCAATAGTGCCCCCAATATCATGAGCTGAGGAAGGGCTGCATTAACCTCTCAGTGCCACAGAGACAGCTCTGTCTGTGAGTGGGTGCATGCAGGATGGGCTGACTTACTGCCCACCAAAGGGATAACAGGATTGACCTTCATAAAAGATGGTCCAGTTCACCGGGTTTAATGTGCTGTGTTAGTGTGCTTGTGTTTTATGAGAGTTACACATGTTACAAGGAGAACTGGTGTCTCCTTTTTCCCTGTAGTTGGTTTAGCTCTGTTATATTTGGTTTACCCTGGTTGTCAATCCTGTGTACTCACCACCCCTTTCCCCTCCCCTTTCCCAAAAGGTCTTCTC
>VXAZ01001749.1:1161636-1262152 GCA_013399875.1 Gymnorhina tibicen | reverse complement strand
TTCCTTTTGTCTCCACACATGCCTGCAGACAATCTTGCTTGCGAGCTTTGCCCCTCGCACTGGGACTTACTCTGCCCTGGTCTCATCTCAGGATGGCCACAGACTTGGTGCTGCGAGCCACTGGGCAGCTCTGACAGCGTCAGGGGCCCTTTCTGTAAAGACAAAAGATGAGCATTATTCCCTACTTGATTTCCATGGCTGGAGTTGCACTTTGTTACAGTGGTGGTATACTAATAAAACAGGAAATTTATTTTCCTCTTGGAGGAAATGGGCAATCCCATCCTGTCATATCCCCCAGGTGTTCAGCGGCCTGGTGTCTCAGCATAAATGTCAGCTGCTCAGAGATGTGTTCACTGCTCTCTCTGGTCCTCTAGTAAACGGAGTAGTGCTCTGTGTTCCCTGTGAACTTCTGAAATACAGGGCTCAGGCCTCTGTGAAACATTGTCTGACTTCTGTGCCTCAGAGAAGCAGCAGCATTGTAGTAAATAAGTGTAGCAAAGATAAGGTTTAGGTGAATCCAGGGAGGGGAGCTGAACAGCCCTGTCAGTGCCATGGGATAACTAAGCCTGAACTGTGACAGGGAGGAGGAGTACATTGATATGGGTGATGGGTAGATGGACAAGTGTGTTTGAAGTAGTCTTATCTTGCTCAGAGGATACTCTGAAGTGGTGCTTGGGATATATAAATTGGAAAATCCACACAAAGTGATATTTGCCTCTAAGCTTCTATTGGAATTTCTGTCCTTTTAAATTATATTTTTAGGATACTCTGATTGATACAGAGAGCAGCTTAGATTTCTGCCTGGAATTTTCAAAGAAGAAGAGAAACTATGCCTACAAGAATGGCTGCTATGCCTTCTAAGGACTGAACTCCACTACATTCTAAGCTTCAATAAGTTTCAATAGCAATAAATGAATGAAACCCTGTCAGTATTGCCTGAAGAGATCTCCTCTTGCAGAGGTGAAGTCTCCTGAGATAGTGATGTTCTTCCAAGTCCTTTCTAATCCAAACCATTCTGATTCTGTGACATTTGCATCTTCAGTATCAGTTTTGTTTGCATATCAGGCAAATGGAAATGTGGAATGGAGCTGACCCACAGCTTCTTGAGTCCTAAGCAAAAAAATTATATTTCTGAGGTGAGATAATCAAAAAATATGACAACAAACTTTGACTATGAAATCTTGTTGAGAGAACTGTTTCATGCTTTGACTGTACCTGTCCCACTTCTGTTTCTACTTGTTTTAGAGTATTTAAGTTGAAAATATCCCTGCTAGGATTTTTTTTTTCTTCCTACGGCTTAGCAGCTTCCAGGGTCTTCAATACTGACTTTGCTTAATCCAGTTCTTAATTTTTTTAACACGTTTATCTTTCTGTTCAAAAGGAACCACAGATCACAGGTAGGACTTCTAGCAATCCTTTACAGACCCTTTCTTAGATGCTGATTGATGTTCTGGTGTTTCTGGTTGTTGCTGCACAGAAATATTCAGCAAAGAACCCATGAAAGGGTTATATTTCTAATTTACAAGAAATAGTCTGAGAACCTTCATATCTTGTGTTTCTTTTCCCATTTGAATTTTGATACTAGAGCAATTGCATTGGTTTTTTGGATGAAGTTCAATTTGGAACCTCTTTTATTGTTCCTCACAAACTTTCTTTCCATGACAAGTGGATCTGCTTTTCAAGATGTTTAATTTTTTTGCCTCTTGATATAATAGATAATCCAAATACCATGCAATATTGGGAGAGCATTTTTAGCCTTCTGCAAACAGCATTTCCTTGTGTGAATTTCGAAAAACAAATTGTTTTGCTTGTCCAATTTGTCTTGTGTAATATGCAGTTAAATGAAAGTTTAAGGGTCACTCGTTCTTCCCATCTGCAGACTATTTTATAGTTTTTATATAGTAGCTAGTTTTGGGCTAATTCTCAGTATGTGTAGAGCCTTAACCATGAGGCATATCTTTGTCTGATATTTAAATTTATTTTTTATTCTGGAAATGAAAGAAAACAACTTTTTCTTTTAGGGTGAACAGAAATCTGGCTCTCAAGGTCTGGGAGTGGATTTCTATTCTGCTTTTTGTGTTTTGCTGTTATTAATTTTTTTTTCTTGGCTGTTATTCACATCTTTCAGTATCAGTTTGTTTTAATAATAAATGTCTAATTTCTCCACTAGTTTAATATTTTCTCCTCCCTCTTGATATGATGAAAAAAAGAAACATTCTTTTCTGGTTACACATCATTCCTGAAAAATTAACTTAAACCCTTTTTCCCCCCACCTAAATAGTGAAGCAGATATCTGCTTATTTGAATTAATTCTCAGTTTTCTTTTCCTGAAGGCAGAAATATATTTGTTTCCAAATTAATTTAGAATTACTTAATCAGAAAAATTACTTTTATGCATGAACACCTATAATTTACTATCTTTACTTTATTATTAATAGTTACAACAAAGCCACCGAGGTCAGTTTGCCAGTGGCATGAAAGTTATAGATTCTGATGTTTTTAGAATTGTTAAGGCTAATTAAATGTAGCTTTACTGTTCTAATGAAAGGTGTAGTTGATCTCACATGCCTTCATGTTTGGCTGGCACCAAGTGCCGCACATTCCTCCTGCCTGCTGCTGCTCCAGCTTCACCTGAGGGACTGTTCAGTTCCTTTCTCTGCCTGGCTAACTGCTGGGGGCTCAGGACAGGGCGCTACAATGTCCATGGGAGCTGAATTGGGCTGATAAACTGGATGTTTTGAGCAAGGAAAAAAGTTTCAGCAGGTTTGATCATCACCTCAGAGTGTTACTCCTGTCATGGATTGTCCCTAGCTATTTGTATCTGTGTTGGAACTCGAAGTGGATGTGTACTGGGACTGGCTGCAGAGCCACTGAGGCTTCCCCAAGCAGAGATGTTGATACCTTTGCCTATGTTCAGGGCCAAAAAAAAGGGGAACATTAGGTATTTTTATTTATCTACAGATCTTGTTACTGTTTTGCTTATTGGGTATGTTAATATATCACAAAGCACTCGATACAGCTAACATTTTGTATTCTGTTGTAAATACTGCTTTATGAAGAACAAGAAATAGTATAGACTGAAAATAAAAAAAAAGGCACTTTTTGTGTAGTATCTTTCTATAGAGTTTTCCCTTTGGAAGATTTCTTATCTCCATAAAAATGGCTGTTCTCAGATCCTGTTCTGTGGAAAGACTACTGGTATGAACTCCTGTGAATTGGTAGAGCCCAGCATGGTGATAATAAACCAGTTTAAATCTTTAGTGTGTTAACTAATAATCACATATTCTAATCTATTCTATGAATTCTATTCATGTCACACTGATTGACTTTCTGAAGAGCCAGCCTGACTGCATTGTGATTCTGTGAAGGGGGACTTTGGTTTAGAAGGATCAGGGAACTTGCTGTTCTCTTCAAGTGGTGAACAAGAATAAACCCACTAGATCATGCGAATACTTGACATTTTTCTTCCTGAGCTAGAGGACTCTTATCAAAATACACATCTGCCTTCATACAGCCTGATGCATAGGAAGACGCTCTTCATATTGATTATGGGTTTTTTCTCCCGTGTTACTGATTGCAGAATTTGTTTCTTGAGGAAGAGAAAATCATAATCTTCCCAGTTTATTTACTGTCTGAACATCTCGACTTCTCAGAATTTTCCCTTCCAGAGGATTCTTCAGAGCACTTTTGGAAATAAATAGCTAATCACTTTTGTAGTCTTCTTGCAGTAAGTGTGATGTAAATAATGGCCCAGGTAGAGGTTTTATTGACCTCAAAATAACAACAGCAAAAGGAAAATTTGCCCTCACTTTGCAAATACAATTAAAAAGCAAAAATTATTTCAATGGCCTTTTGTTTATTTATTTGGAAATCAGTGAACTTTGGATCAAACAGAAAATTATGCCCTCTCCATCTCTTTTTTTCCTCCTGTCTAAAACCTGTTTCTTTCCCCACCTCTGGTGATTTTATATGTATATCTATATCTATCTATCTATCTATCTATCTATCTATCTATCTATCTATCTATCTATCTATCTATCTATCTATATTCTGCCCTATTTAGACAAAGACCAGAGCCACTCATAATGCTGCCTAGGGAAATTTTATCAACATCAGGAAAATATTAAGAGGAGGAATCAAGCAATTTATTTCAAGGTAAGATCAGCATATCTGACTAGATATTATATTACTATGTGTAGCAAAATTTCAAAGTTAATTTAGACTATGTGAAGTAAAGTCATCCTTTTTCAAATGCATGAGAAGAGATGATTAAATTCCAGATTTCACTGTAAATTAGCTTCTAAACATAGAGGTTTGCAGCTTGAATTGAATCAAGGAGTGTTTCAGAGGTTCAGAGTATTAACTATTTGCTGATGGCTTTGCTCGATTCATTTCTGGAAATGATATCTCACTGGGCTTGTCCAATTCACAGTATATAATGGATTAATGGTTTGGAACTTTATCTATAATTCCTTGGTTTTATGTTTAAACACTTCATAAACTCTTGATATCCTTTTTTCCCTCTTGAATTCATTAAGAAAATACCATAAAGGAAAGCTGGCCCTTTCTTTTCTTTGTATTTCATTATTTAGAAAATGCATGGTTATATCAATATTCTAAACCATTGTAATGTAGTAATTTAAGGACTTTGGGGAAGGAAGAAAACAGAAGTCAGTTTTTTGTTGAGTCTCTTCTGTTAAGAAGAGCTAAAATGAACAAATTCATCAAATGTCTGTTATGTAGAGTGGTTACTTTTATAAAGCTTAGAAAGCCAATATGCCTTTTCCGCTCAGCTTTTGCAAACTGTGATAGGGTGACCATGAATATAGCAGCTGCTTGAATACAAAACATTGTTTTTATTCTCTGTTTATTTCATTAACTCTTTTAACACAAACCCTAGTTCTTAAATGTGTAATATGCATTCCCGTGCAAAGGTTTAACCATTGAGTATAACGAAACATTTTGAAGAATTTTTGACATGTGATCTTTTCCTTTTCCTTTCATTACTGTTTCTTACCTCTTTCCTTAAAGGAAACAAAGTAAAACCAAACCAAAACCAAAAAAACCCAACAATCTCCCCCTGCAAAAAAGCACACCCTCAAAAACCCCCAAACCAATAAAAAACCCCAAATCCAGAGGGAGCTGACTTTGTCCAATATATGCAATGTATATACACCCTGTTTTCAATATCAATGAGATGGAGACAAGCCCCACATCTGTGGAAGCAACTCTCCTTCATATGTTCAGCTCTTGGTGCCTAAGTACAGCTGATTCAAGTCAAGGAGGCAAAGGGCCAAGTGTGGTTTCTCAAAATTCCCAGAAGCATAAGCTCTTGCAAGGCAATGTTTTTTCGTTTGGTAATGCCAAGTATGAGCTATTCAGTGGCTTTTCTCATATTAGTTTTCAATTCTGGAATTTATACTTCAGCAAAGAACCCATATTGTTAAGAAACTGAGGGAAAGGAACCAAGATGGGTTTGTTTTTCTTGGTTCCAAATGTATTTAGCCAAATTCTCTATACAGAGATATCTGCATTTTCACCAAATAATTTTTGTTCTTTGCTCAAAAGCAGTATAGCTTTTTTTTTTTTCCACTTCTTGAAATTCTAAACTGCTGGGAAGCAATGTGAATAATTGATACCTTTTATTTCTCATTGCTCTTGCATAAAGAACAAAAAATGTCCTTTGTAGTTTGCTCTCCTGTATACTAAACTGGCTTTAGGCATGCAAAAATTAGCAGCTATAGAGAGACTACCATTTCTGAAGATGTTTTTCATTTTGTGACTAGCTTGATGGACTTGCACTTTTAATTAACAAATCAACAAGCACTAATGTGGTAGCAGTAGAGCTTAGGTCACACATAATCAGCCAAACCCATTCTAATTAGTGAAATTACTCTAGGGATTAATCTGACGATGCAGTATGAAAGGGCTGGGAAAAGAGTTGCTGTTCCACTTCCTTGGAAGATACATGTTTTCCTTCCAAAGTATTTTAGAAACACTTAGATTTTGGATGTTACATGCTCCTATGCTGGGAGCTAGTCAATATTTGAGGTTTATACCCTGCTTGTATTTGTTGTCAAGTGAAGTATAAAATAGGACATTGTAATTGTTTTAAAATGTATTAAAATGAATTCTGGTCCTAGATAAATACATCTGAAAAGAACAAGGAATTAATTTACAGGTCAGCTTGAGATGTTCCCACTGGTGTGTACTAGAAGCTGTTCAGAGAAGGTTTTGCAGGCTGCTGTCATGGTATTTTTAATACATTTTAACTTTCCTTTGGCACAAAGATACTCTAATGCTAGTAGGCTTTGTATTTTCATGTAAATTATAGGATCAATGTGAAGCTCTGTAGCCTTGCAAGGAGGATTAGGAACAGTGTGTCATATCTAAATTCTGTCTCCAGCTTTTTCACTGCTAAGACATTTGCCACGTTACTTATCCTTTTGTGCCTTGTTCAATAAAAAAGGGATAATGATGGCAGTTTAATATTGTACGGTGTTTTCAGGATGAGAAAAACTTGCAGTGTCTAACTGGTAAACTTCAGTTCTAAAAATAGTTTTGATCCTTTGGGAGAGAACATTCTCCAAGTCTGTCCCCTACATGTAAGATTTGGGGAATGATGGTGCTTTGGGTGTTTTAACAAGAACACTATTTAAAAAGTGCTGCTACCACAAGAGCAGAGGGTGATCTCTCACCATATCACAGTGATTAGTGACAGTTCTGGTTTTTTTGTAATGCTTTTTAATTTCTAGTGATAGGTTAAAGGTTTTGAGAAGCTGATTTTTACATTTTCAAGGTGGAGAAACTTGGATTAATAAAGCAAGCAGAGTTTTAGAGTGCTTAATGACAAAATAAAGAATTTGAACTGTGTCTGAAGGTAGCTGTTGGTCTGTAGTTCCAAGCAGTGACAGAAACTTTTGCTTTTAGTGCCAAGCGGTATATTCTGGAAATGGGAATGTCCTTTCTTTTCATGTGTCTTTATAGTTTAAAGAAATGCTGTACCTGTCAAGGGCGTGGATAGATGGCACTGATCCTCAGCAACTGTTAGTTCCAGTTTAACAGCATGGCTGGATACTATGAAGGAAACATTGAAATGTTTGTTCACTGCTTTTCTAGATCCTCATATAGATCAGACTATGATAGTTGACTGTGATTAGAGGTAATGTAGGAAAATTCTATGTGCACTTGAGGTCTTTGAGCTATTCTATCTTTCTTTCAGTGACTCCTCTTTTCCACTTTACACATTGTTCAGATTGTATACTTCTAGAGGAGAGGGAATAGAAGATGAAAAACTTGAAAATGTTGAAAGCATGTCTCTGGGTAAGATGAATACACCTCAAGAAGTAGCACACTCCTGTTAGATATTATCCCAGACATTAACAGAAGGCAGAAAAAAAATGCATAGCCACTATAAAATTACATCTGTGGTTGCAGCAGGAAGGGAGTTTGGCACAGGCCTTTGGTATTCCTGAGTGCTAGAAATAAAATCCAAGTAAATGTATTGATGTAGTAGTGATTTGAGAAAAAAACCCCAACTATTTCTTAAGATAGCAAAATATTCTGTGGTGACATTTTGTATAGGGTATAGTTTGAGTAACCTTTTCTATTTTGTGCCTAATGCTGCCAGCCTCAGTATTGTAACTTGTTTTTCAAACAAGTCATTCTCAAATAGCATATTTATGGGGCCATAGTATCTCCAGAATTCTCCCTCTTAGTTTGTTCTTTCCTTTCTGTTGTGAAAATTAAATTGTGGTGAGCTACCAACTCTCTGCAAGCCTGGGTGTTTCACAGTATTCGTACTGCGTTTAGTGCCCAACAGTAAACCGTATTTGACTCAAGTAAAAGAATAGAAAGCAGGAATTCAGGAATGAGCCATTTTGCAGTACAGTTGGGTCTTGTTTTTTCCCCACTTTATGACTTTGTGGAATGATGAAATAAAGCACAAATACTCAGCTATGATGCATTAGAAATAAGACACACACACACAAACAGGAGAATGAACAAACTCAATACGGCATAAGCACAATGTTTTCCTTATCACAAAATGAACTTTTTTAATGTTGTATACTTTCCCAGTTCATTCTTGTCATGGGAACACAATGCTGTTATTGACACAGCATTCCCTAGCCTGCTTTCCATAACTTCTCAAGTTCATTATTTTCTGTTAAGATATTTAGGAGCTAAATTGAGCAATGTCATTTCATTACGAAATATAATGATTGGAAAGAGAACAAATGGTTGTATCCTGAATCTTGTTTATCAGTTAATTCTTTATTATAGTACAGCAGCAATTGCATATGCAGAATGGCATTCTAATTACATTCTGCATAGCAGTGTAGTAGTTTTACCAATGATTTTTAGTTGCATAATGCACACAGCACAAACTATGATACAGCAATATAAATAATTGGTTTAATTTGCTATTAATGAATCTAAAAAATGAAATTATATTAGTATTTTCAGAACAAGTGGTTAATTATAAACATCATTTACATGTTACCCTCTGTTGCTGCTGGATGTATTTGTTGACCTCGGTTACAATTATTTTGTGGAGAATTTCTCATAGTGGCATGTGCCAGGAGATTTGTGCCAAGCTGATTTGTGCCAATATTTTGGCCCACACATCTCCCTTTAGACTCATGCACTAAGCTGATAATGAAGGTATTGTGGGGGTTTGAGTAGTTTTGGTAATGGGCAAAGAGAAGAAGGTGGAAGAGCCATGATGGAAGGTTGCTTTTTCTCATGCACCACAAGCATTGTTTCATCTACCTTTTAGCTATAAAACAGATTAGGTCTGAAAATGTGATTTATCAAAGTTCATTCCTCCTTTGCCTCTTTTGCAAAGAATTTTGCCATCATAAAGTCACGGTGTTTCTGACTGCAGCAGTTCAGCAGTTTACTCATGCAGGCTGGGCTTTATGGCTGCTTTTGCAGGAGGAGCAAAATGTAAGTGGGCCCTGAAAACCCAGTCAGTCGGCAAACATAGCATGAGATGTAATTACCCAGTCACTGTGTGGTTTTTAGGAAAAGAAGCTAGGGGCTAGTTAAATACACCTGAAAGACTGGCCCCAGAAAGCTCCCTCCTCCAGTTCAGTCAATGTCTTATTACATAATAAACCATGATAGAGATGTGAGAATTATGCTTCATGGCCGAAGCTTTGTTCTGCAAAGATAGCTGGAATCAGATAATCAAAATAATTGTTATTGCCAGATGCTCTCTTATTAGGGGAAAGTAGCACTGATTACATCTCCTTTGTGGACAAGGTAATATTTATTGCTAACTGTGGGGAAAAAACATTAAAGTTTTAAGGCTGAAGTTCAGTTGTGTTTACTGTCACTTGAAAATAAGTTTTTGAATGTGTTTTTGTCTGCCTTTGAGCAGACATTCCTTTCACTGTAATCTCAAAATTCCTATTGTTGTCCTGTTTTTATTAAATTTGCTGGCATTCCCTGTTGATCATCATCTTCAGTAAACTCCAGTAAGGCTGAAAGAGCAACAAGCAAGTTTCCTTTTCATCTTTTAGCTCAAAGTGGTTCAGTATCTTACTATTTTAAAACTACATTGTGTTGACAATAAGCTTCTAACCTAAATAGCTGTTTGCTCAAAGGAGCTGAGCACCTAAATTATCCAGCTGCTTGCACGTCTGTCTCTTCATTGATAACTGAATACGAGCTGCCTGAAGTTAAATGGTGCATATCTGGCCTACCTGCATTTCTCTCTCTCCTGTTGTCTCTGAACTGAACAGTGGCATCCTATTAAACTTTCAGCCTCCACCTATCCTGGCCTTCAATAGGTGTTGTTTGTTTCTGTGCTGTGGCTGCCCCGAGGGATACAGGAATTTTTGTATTAACCACAGTTGCTTGAGGTATTTATCCCTGCAGGTCTGTAGTGGTTTTGTTCGCATTTCTTACCTTCTGTGAGATAAGGGATTTGGAGAAATGCAAAGCAGGCTTAAAACTTTAAAGAATATGAAGAAGTTTATTACTAACAGAATTAAAAGTAAAAAGAAATAATAAGAAATTAAAGCAAAACCCCCTTTTCCTCCAGCACCTCCCCTTTTTACCTAACTTGCACAAAGGATAACAAACTATGATTTTGGTCAGTATTACAGTTCTTAAAAGTCTCTCCAATATTTAAGGAAAAAGGTTTCTTTTTCTTCACGTGGTTTCCAAACTGCCCAAAAAGCAACAGACCTGCCCAGAATTCTGCTGCCATGAAAAACATCTCTCCCGTGAATCTTGCAGTCTTCCCACAGCTGCCAGCATGAGCCACACATGAGGTGTTTCTTTTTTAAGGATAAGCAAATTCCAGCCTAAAAAGCAACTGCTCTCTTCTTCACAAAATCTCTAAAGTCTCTTACAGCTCTTAGGTGACCTGGCGTGGTCACTTTTCTTCTTCCGCAAGCTGCACACAAAATTCTCATCCCCCCATGTCTTTTAAATGGATTAAAGAGGAAAGAACAGTTTGTGATATTACAGTTTTTACCACGGCCTGCAAAAAGTATTTTGAAGCTTCGCACTGGGTGCGACCCTGCCCTCTTTTCCCGTCGACATCTTCAGCTCCATCTCACATAACTCACTTTCTCTTTCTCTCTGACCTTGAAGCCGCCGTGATTTTCTCCTTCGTGGCCTGCGCTCATGTTTTTTTCAGTTTAGTGCAAGCTGTGCTGCTTGCAGCAGATCTCTGCTGGCTCCCACTGGCTCTAGCAAAAGGAGGCGGGGGAAGTCGCGGCAACTTTAGAGCTCATCTTGGCCACCCAGTCCCGGCTCAGTTGGAGTTCTCTGGCCAGACAGCTACTCACAACTCCCGGGGTGACTTCTTAGCAGCTTAGCCCGCTGCCACCAGGGGGTCGAGGGGGAACCGGGGCAAAAGGGGAAAGCCTGGGCCGGGCCTGGATGGCTCCCCTGCCCCACCCCCCGTAAATTTCGAGAAGCGTTATTGGTCTAAATGACTGTCCATCAACTCAGGTTCAACCCACCACCAGGTCTCTTTTGAGACAAAAAAGGGACATGGAAAAAACAACATAACCTGTTAGTGGAACTAAGAAAACAACAATTCAGTGTGCATCAGCTTCAACTCAAGGGACGAGTCCAACTTGCCTTGTGTACTGTTTCCTGTGCTTCAACTATATGAAAATGCCATCACTTCTTTTCTGATCTAAGGCTGTCCCTTTCCTTTGTTTTCTACCAAGTGATGTTTTTGGTTGGGGATTTCAAAAATAATCCAACAGTTATCTGAAATGTTATACTTGAAACTGATGCAGGCTATTAGCTAGATGCTCTATTAATGTTTTGCTTAGAGTAATAATATGTGTCCTGCCCATGCCCATGATGCCTCACATCTTCCATCAAGAAGAATATGCAGCAGCACTGGTATGAGCCCATGGTCTTAATGGTTATTTCCCCAGCATCACTCATCAGTTTGCTTCTGACACTGGCCCTCTCTCAATGGAGTTAGCAAGGCATGACGTCAGATATTTTAATCCTTTGTCTGTATTCTTCCTCCTTGATCACTTACTAATAATTTTTCTCCTTGTTTTTAATCTTAGAGAATTAAAAGATTCAGCAGCCTTGGGATTTCAGTTTCTTCACATGAAAAGTATATGTTTGAGGGGCAGGTGAATAAGGTGCTGAAATTGCTGCTCCCGCTTTTCTCTTGATTCTTACAGACTCTAACATGTAATTGTGCTGAAGTTGTACTTCACTTGATTCAGGATTTAGTTCACTTGACTGAAATGGCTTTGTTTTTTCACCCTGCTTTTTCTACTCTAATAAGCAGAATGAAGATTGTTGCTGTTGAAACATGTACACTTTCTGTTAAGCCACATGAACCTGGAAATCTTTTTGCTAAGATTTGAAAAGTCAGACATTAAGGGGAATCACGGAAAGGGTACTGACTGGTCAACAGCAAGTTTATTCAATTCAGTGTCACGGTTAGACTTATTAGGCTTCATGTCTGCTTCTCTGAAAACAGAACTGCAATTTCTTTTTATCTGCTGTGGCTGCAGACTCACAGAGTACATACATTAAACAAGGCAAATGGTCTGTAGTTAGTTTAGGAATTTAATCTAAACCAAAACTAGAGATGTACCCATCTTCCTGGTTTATCAGTCTTGTTTCCTGCTGCGTTCACTGTTCTTGACTTTCCTTCCCAGCTGGGACATTGCTGCTGCCCTGGGAAGGTTGGACAAAAGTTGAGCCAGTTTGTGTTGCACCACTGCCTGCAGCTAGTGGTCGTGGGCATTCCTGGTCCAAGACCCTGGGAATTCCCTGGCATTCATATCCATGCCTCTGTCTGATCTGCAGGCTCCTCCCTTGCCTACAGAATAATTTCTCCAGCCAGGATTTTGCCTTCTTTTTTTTTTCCTAGCTCACTTCTTCTGAGACCACCGCTTCAATTTGGGAACATCAAGCTGTCTGGTTTTCCCAAGCTAAACTGTCCGTGCAAAAGCACAACATATCTTCACCCTTCACAGTGGTTGTTCTCATGTGACAGGTCTATCCCCTGCTGCCTGGTAGCATTCTCAGTGTAAACTGCTTTTTCCACATGCAGAGGATGTGTATTCAAATTGGTAAAATCAGATCTTTCCCAAAGCAAGTTAGACTTTGCTCTTATTTTATTGTTTTTTGTTGTTGGTATTTTTGCTTCCAGAAGAGCAGGTGCCTTTATGTTGCATCATTGTCCTAACTTCCAAACAGATTGTAGTGGAGGGCAAAATTTCACCTGCACTTTCTGCTGGCTTTGATGAACGAATGATAAAATATCTACACAGCCCCACTGTGTGAAGAGGGTCTGTGTCACTGTGTGATAGGAGGTTTGTTCATTTTTAGCTGAAGTATTAACTACTTAGGCCCAGGGTGCTTGTACAATACAGATTTTTCACTTTGCAAAAAAGACATTAGTGTTTGTATTTAAGAAAAAGGAATTGGAAAGTGTGTATCAGAACAGTGGGACAACAGTTTTCATAGGAGAAAGATTAATATTAGCTACATCTCACTACTTGTTATTCCATCTCAGCATTTCATTAACACTGTAAGGTTGTTTTGCACTTGGTTCCTAGGGAATATGAAGTTTAATGTTGAAAGACATCTAGTCTGGCAGTTCTGCCCTCTGGAGAGCTTAGAAAGGGCTTTTTCAGAGGACCTACCCCTTTCAGGGCCTCTGTTGTTGGTCCTGTGCTAATTACTCATACAAAACTTGCTTTTCCTTCAGCAGACATCAAAGGAAATTTTGCTAATTTATTTGTGAGGATTTGTTCTGAAAATAGAGATGACCACTTGGAAAGTAAGAGCTTTTTGAATTTCATCAAAGCTGTCTTGCATAAGGCCATGCTGAAAAAATTAGTCCTTCAATTAGAAGTGCAAAATGGACATACCAGAAATTATCAATATGAAACATTTATTAACTGAAGTATTCTAACATTGAAATAGTCTGATATTTCTTCTTGAGCTGCTCAGTAGATATGTGAGATTTAACTTCAGTTCCAGAGAATGAATTTGGCATTATAATGTGGATAAAAGTAACTACTGAAAGTAAATGTTCTGGAATTCTTTAAAATCTTTTAACTTGAGCTTTATTTTCCGAAGTGTTTTTACCCTGCAGGTTAAAATGTAGCATCCATAAAGTTCTCTGAAAATGCCATAGAGTATTCTCTTGCAATTTTTTTTTTTTTTTTTTAAGACCTCAAATATGAAGAATTTGTGAAGTACAGACAGGGTAATGTTCTTGTTCTAATATTCCTATTTGCTGATATTGTTGATGTTTGTGTCCTCATTCCTTATGCTGAGTTTATCATTTATCCTTGCATTAATGCAACTTTTGCATTTCACTGTGTGTGCAGTGGCTATGTTTTTTGTGTTGCTGGAGCCTGCTCACACTGGTAGCATTACTGTATTTCTGAAACAAGGAACTGGATGATGCAGTTCTGTTGGGTGATCCAGTTCTGTTGGGGGCTGAGCAGAATCGTAACTCTGAACTATTTTAGAAGCAAAAGCATTTCCTGAAATCTGAGTGTCTCTTTTCTCTGTTAAATAGAAAGTTTACAAAATTTAATTCACATTGTACTTTAAGTAATGACTGCGTTCTTAAATCATTATCTCAGAAAAATGAGGGACGTTAAAGAAATCCACTTTATTTGGCAACATTTGTAGCCCAAGTTGCAAAGTACTAGTAATAGGACCCTCAACTTGAATGATTTTATTTGTTTTTAAAAAGAAATTTTTATCAGAATATTTTGAAAGTATAGCAAGGACTTCCTGCTGTGTTTTTATTTGGTACTTGATGTTAGTGAGTTTTGAGCCAACAGCGTGTATCCTTTGTCTTCCTTTCACATATTACTGTAGACAAGGTGGTGGTATTTTTATTTTTCTTCTCAAACAATAATCAAGACAGAGAGCTTTCTGAGTCAGGAGTTTATAACAGAAATTCTTTGTCATGTAAGTAAATTCTGATTCCTTTAAAGAATCTCAAGTGTGAGAATGAATCATTGCTAAGGAGTCACTTCCATCTCCTGGGAACCTCATTCAGCTCCATCAGTGGAAACAATGGATCAGCTCTGCGCAGCTCATCTTGAACTTCAGTCCACAGTCGGAAGAGTAAGGGCTTGTGCTGTGTGGCAACCTGGGGTCAACTTGTAGCTCCTTATTCCCAGTAGTTAAATTTCATTAAGAGACAAGCAAATTATTTTGGAGACCTTGCTAAAATTACTGTCCAGTATCAGCAGTTTCACTTGCAAATGTTTATATACAAGAGTGAGATGTGTTTACTGTATAAGTAATGGCAATTTTAAAATAAATTGACTACTTATGTTCTTGATGTTTGCACTAGGCAGCATTAAGCAATTTGTGTCTCAGGTGCTGTCTTATAAAGTACATACTTTCAGGTAGTTGTTCTATGATAGTCATCAATTGACCATGACCCCACAAGGTTATAAAATAAGAATCTTTCCATTTGAAAAGCAGTAACTTTTTCAGCTCAGGAAGTTTGATTTGAATGTCTGATCAGGTACAGACTTTAAAGCAGCTGACAGTGACTCAAGAATTCAGATTTGATGTGCTATTTCTAATTAGTGATACATGAAAGCACACAGCAAAGGGAGCAAACTGAGCTTGGTCTGGTTGGTAGAGCAAAGATGTCGTGGGGCAGTCTCCTGGCTGGAGTGCTGAAATGTGTGGATCCAGGATAAGGAGACTGGGAACGGGGAGTGTGTCCTACTGAGAGGAGTGGTTTGAATGCATGGAGCTCTGCTTTGAAATAGGAGATGAGTCCATGGAGAGCTCTTTGGGTAAAGATCATTAAGTAAAATGATCATCAGAAAAAATATTTCTCCCTTATAGTGTTCTATTTTGAGTACCAAGGACTGGAAATACTTGGCATCAGTTATTGTTTCCTAAGAACCTTTTGTCTCAACCCCATTGAGGCTTTAAGGGGAGTATATAAATATATTATGAAGTATTTGAATATAATATTGAGCAACCTGCATACTAAAATTTAGAAGACTAAGGTAAGGTATTCCTTCCTTGATGTTGCTAAAGAAAAGGCAAGAAAGAGTAAAATTATAGAGGTGGGTAAAAGCAGATCCCATTCTAAGAAGGACATAGGAGAAAAAGTAGTTTTTTTTGGTCTGTGTTTTGTTATTCAAAGATCAATGGTGCCAGGAGGCTCATAAAGTGACAAATATGCAGTGGTAATACTGGGAAGTCCTCTCATCCTTTGTGAGCAAAGGACACAATTTCCACAGGGAGATTGTTCCCATTTTGAGGCATCCAGAGTCTAATTGGTATCAAAAGTAAGTTTTACCGTATGATGAAAGATCACAGGGTTGATAAGGTCTACCACAGTTTTCTAGGTATGAAATAAGCTGGTAATGAAATAAATGAAATAAATTTGATTGCTTAATACTTTGACTTTTGGCCAGACTAAAAAAAAAAAAAAAAAAATTTCTATGCTTAAACCTCCTACAGTTCCTGTGAGTTGAATGCACTTTTCTGAAGTGTTCAGTATCCAATAATTCTCATTAATGTTCATACAAGTCTCTTTCAAGAAAACACGTGAAGATAATCTGTACTCTGAAATGCAACAAGCTGGAAGTAAAATAGATTTTTAGCATGTTCCTTAGTAATGAGATACACTTGCTTTATCAAAATAAGCCAGAAGAATAGAGGCATAGTCTTTAAAAGAAATCATAGGCCTGCCTGATAATAAAGAACTGTTCAAGAGCAATTCACCCTTGGGAATTGATTACCTCTGTCATCCAGCCAAGGTCAGTGACACATTCAGTTAACAGCTACATCAAAGGCAGAAGCATAAATTAAAAGAATTCCGTAACTCCAGGTCAGTTTGAGCATAAAATCTAAAAAAACCTACAGTTTGTAGGGTCTCCCTTAGTCTTTTCAGTTTTTGCATAAGGGTTTGTTGTCTTATCCGTGGTATTTTTTATTAATAATTCTCTCCCAAATTGCTTCCAGAAGAGCCCAGGAAAATTAAATCTTGGTTGTGCTCTGGTACTGCCAGGCTGCTGTACACAGTAGACAAAGGCGCACACAGTCAGTATGTTGGTAAGCCTGGAAGTAATCCTACTAACATGAATTTGACTACTAATTGTTGTCACTAAGTAAAAGAGGAAATTTCTGTCCTCAAAAGCAGAACATTTCCAGTGTTGGGAGCATGTACATGTGCACATGCCCTGGCACTTGGACTCCACAAGTAGTGCTGTCACAGCCAATATTTGTATATACGTGAAGATGGTTATTATATTTGCACCAAACATAGACATTTTAAAAGTTAAAATATAAATATAAAGGATTTAAATGATGCTGTCTCCTTTTGTGCCCCACTGCCCCAACAGTCAACCAGAATCCCTTACCACTCCTTTTCCTGCAGCTTGATTTAAAGGTTATAAATAATTGTCCTCAATAGGTTTTGCTTTGGAGTCCAACTTTTGAACTTTAATATATACCACTATACTATATTGTTACATTGGCAAACAGTTGACTGAGACTAGGTAATATAATTGTAAAGCTGTTTGCTCTTGCCTACTTTAATAAAAAGAAGAAAAATAACAACAGAAAATGTGACTAAAATAGGGCTGAATGGTGTTAGGGCAAGATGATTCACATGCAAAACCTTGTTTGGTGTCACATGCAACTATTAGAGATGCTCTGTAGCCTTTTAAGGAAAACAAGCTGTGAGCTTGTCTGATGTTTTGTGTTCCCTTCCACTTTTCTCCCTGTATCCCCTGGTCTATCTGTTGTACGTATTCACCCTGGGGATTGTCTGAAGCAGAGATCATGCTGCTTTTTCTGTCTGGATGTCATGTAGTGAGTCTGGATACTTGTTTGAGAACTTAATGTAATGATATTTAATTGCACAGTACAGGCAGGGGCTTCTTCCTAGGTACAGACCCTTCCACTTTATGTAGCATGACTTGTGGGGAATAAGGTTTTAGGTTTTATTTCCCGTTTGTTTGGAATTTACAAATACCTATTTTTTAGAAGTTTTCTGAACTTTATGAAGAAGGTTTTAATTCTTTTTCATATTACAATGGCTGTGATGCAGGAGTAGGACGGAAACGTAGCTATGTTAATCAAAGCTGTCAGCTCTTGTTACTGGAGCATTCTTTGTATCAATTTTTAAAGTGTTTAATAAAACATAGGGACCGTTTCTCCTCTTTCTAGTCTGTAGTCATCTGGCTGCACTGAAATCAAAGGAAGGTACTTTTCATGTGCAGTGCAGTAATGAGAAGAGAATGATAGATTCTCTTCTGCTGAAGGTTTCAGCATCTGGTAAGCAGTTTCCTTTTCTAGAAAAAGAACTAGGTTGAAAAGAAATCAGCAGTAGGTAATTGCCTCTGTTTAAAACACTTGATGTACTATTGTCAGCTTTTCCTGGCTAGCTCTAGTGTACTGGTTATCTTCCATATAAATTTTGGGTCAAATTCTAAGTAAATTTACTTCTGTAAATCAAATACAGTTCTAATTCATTTTGCTTGTGGAAGAACTGAGTGGATAATTTAGTCTCTTGGTTTTATTACATATTCTCATTTTGCAATTTCATCCATGTGTATTAAAAAAACCTGAGAGTGCTTGATTTTGCATGAGGCCCGGAAATGCAGTGCCATCCTTTCTGAAGACTACAAAGCCTATGTTGTGTACTAAGTGCATAAGAAGTTCTGCTGGGTTTCCAAGGTGCAAGCATTCCTGAGGTAGGCTTTGGCAGCTGCATAACTAAGACAGGTCAGAGTGCAGCAGTTTAGCTCTGGAAACAAGCAAGAGTATTGCACTGAACTGAGATGGAAATTATGAGGGTGTACCTCAGCCAACTCAGGCTACCCAGCTGCTGTAACTACAGGAGGAAAAGGAATTCTGCATTTCTCACTGATGAAAAATAAAACTCGTTTCACTGTGATTCTATAAGAGAAGACATTGAGTAAAGGCATCTCTGTAAAAGTTAGTGCTGAAAACTTTGCAGAAGGAAATAGGAAAGTGTCTACAAGAACCATTTTAAAACTAATTGGAATGTAAAACAGTTGCAGGTTGACACAAAGAAGTGGTGTGCTGACCTTTTCATTTTTTTTCTTCCTTCTTTTCCCATTTATCAGATTTTCATCCTATTCTACATCTGCAGCCTTCAGAACAAATTCTGGCAAGAGTATTCAGTGTCAGTCTTTCCCCCCCTGTCCCCCAGTCTGTTTTCCCAGAGGCCCCACTGCTGTTGCTGATGGGCTCCCAGTNCCCCACCAAAACCTGGCCATATAAACCCAATACAGTCACCATGAGGAAGAGATGTTTCCCCAGGACAGAAAAAAGTCAACTCCTATGAATTCCTATTTCTGATACAGAAAGATGGCTTGAACACTCTATAATAAAATTTTATATGTGAGAGTGATTGTCAACATCATCCTATACTGTTCTTTGATGTGCCCCAAAAATACTGCAGCAGAAGGTATTAAAGAATAAATCGTGTGCATAGCCCCCCAGCACAGTGTGTCTCTTTACTCTTAACCAATTTGTGTCAGGGTGAATTTCCTCCTTCTCTGGGCTTATTGAATTCCCCTAAGGTTTTCTCTTTGTGTCACATGTGTGTTAGTACCTTCTTGCTCAGCATTCATTATCACATTATTTCATAATTTCAGGGGGAAAGCAAACCAGTAACAATCTTGTGTCAATCTCTGTTACTCAGTGGAAGCAAATTTCCTTTATCCTTTAGATGCAAAGAAATGCTTTGCACAGTGGTTGTGTTTTAGCATCACTGAGCTGGTAATTGTGTGAAAACCACTAGGTCCAAGTCTTTAGGTATCTGCTGTTGCCAGTCTCCAGAGAATTTGCTATGACCTGTGAATAGATCAGATGTAAGAAAACTAAGAAGCGTGTGCATCTCAGTCCACATCACCACCCTACTCACACAATTGCATTACAAATTAAAGAGCCATTTATTTTCAGTGCTGCTGTAGTTAGTCCGTGTTCCCCTATTTATTGGGATAAATATTAAGATCAATAATTTCCTGTTGTGGTGATCCAGCCACAAGGGGATCCTGAAGGTCACCCTGAAGGTGGTCCTTCGGGGCTGTGGCATGTGGCTGCCACTCAGGCTGATGACATCGCCTGGGTGGATTTCCCCGCCCATGACAGTGAATCCCGAGAGCGGATCCGTGGGCGGGATGGAGAGCTAAGCCACCTCCCCCTGGGCGGCCCCTAAGACCTGGTCACCGCCCCAGTTCTAGTAGGTTCTTTGAGTTCTGGTTCCTGATTGGTCCCCTGGGTGTCACTCCCGCCCTTGTATCAGTTGTATTGGTTGTATCCTCTTTGTTCCTCCCCTGAGATTGTACCCTATTGGTTGTTACCCTGGCCCCTCCCACGTTTAAAAGTCTGTACCCTCAGCCATCTTTGGCTTTTCTGCTTCAGCTCCTTTCACAGTCCTTTGGTCAATAAAGATCTGTGGAAAACCTGAGCAGGAGGTCCCTCCGCTTCTTTGCCTTCGGCGACGTGTCTCTGCTTTAGCATTGAACAGCTCTGGTGCGTTTACTGCGGCGAGGAGCCAACTCCTGGCTTCCATCCACCCTACCGTGAGGTTGCACTTGGACCACTGCAGAAAGGATGCTGCATCCCCTCTGCCCGAGGGCACGCCACCACCACCAAGCAGCCTCAGTTTCCCCTATTTTCCACTGAAAAATCCTGAACTCCAGTTCTGGATCCAAGGCTTAGGTCCAATATATTTAAATTCTAGAATTTGAATAATTAGAATTTTATCCTCCCCCTTAAAGAATGTTGTATCTTTCTAATTTTTAGTAGTGGGGAAATATAAATTAAACAGAGCTCACTCTTCAGCCTTTCTTGCTGGTTTTTGTTCTTGCCTTTTCATAGATAAGAACAAGGTTCCAGCCTTGCCTAAAGGGCTACTATCTATTTACTTTTGATCTTTTAAACCTCTTTTCCAAGAGGCCAAACACTGACGCTAAGTTTTCTGAGTTGTTCTTTTCTTTGCTTTTCAATCTCTAAAGACTACAGGTCGTCCTGCTAAGACAGTTGTTTTTATGTTCTTTCCTGTAGTAAAAAGTGTGCTGCATTTTAACAAGGCTTCTGTTTTTAAACAAATGAAAAGTTGCCCTGAGCAGAGGTATTCGTACAACACTGTAACCATTATAATGGTTCTCTTCAGGCAAAGTGAGACACAGTAAATAAGGTCCTTTCTTATCCTAACTCTGAAATCATTAGAGTGGGAGGCTAATAAGGTACAATTGTAAATTCTGAAGGAGTGTGGGCTTTGTGGATGTGTGTGTGTTTGTGTTAGGAGTCTTTGGTATTTCACCTGCTAAATGTGGGCAAAGCTTTTTTCTGGCTCTTGAGAGACCTGCTTCCCTCTTACTTTCACTGAAGTGGTATTTGGCACTCTTGGGCCTCTGTTTATGAATCCATCTCTTCAGCTTTTGAAATTACATGGCAATTCTTTTTCTTTCTTCATGCTGAAGCTGCTGCCTACATTCCTGATTTTAAGATCTTAGTTTTGCTGTAGTGCTGAGAAATAACTTCTTTGTCTCCACATCCCAGTATAAGGAGCATTAAGAAAGAATGATCCATGCAGCATTCTGATGGAGATGGCTCTCTGCACCAGAGAAATGTTTACTTTTCCCTCAAAACCCTAAGGCTGGAAGCAGTGGGTAGCTGAAAAATAGAGACATGTAGGTAATAACAAAATCTGTAGTCTGCTAAGTGATGGTTTCTTGCCAGAGATTTAGTAGTGGTACTTCTGGTCCCCCGTTGAAGGGGTTTGGAGCCCAGAAGTTTATATGTTACTGCTAATCCCTGCTAGCTGAAGACACCTGCAGTGTTCTGGATTGGTGGTGTAACTGCTGTACCTTATCCCAAAGATGGCTACATTTCTGGAATCGGAGAAATTACTCCCATATAAGTAACCTTTAGATTGAAATTTACAGTTTGTCAAAAAGGGTCGGGTTGTTTGGAGGAAATAGCCTCTGTTTAAATCTGTCTTTCTTGTTGGAAGAATTCCTCTCAGGTGAAATTAATTGTACTTGGTATGCAGGCTAATTTTCTTATGTGAAACTTGATTTGCCTTTTATAGTTGTTAGACTTACCTTGGAATGCATTGGCTTATATGGGTGTGTAAGAACTGCATCCACCTTTCATCCTAACCAGAGGTAGGATGTGGTTAGAATGTGCCAGAATAACTTTGTAGTAAGTTCCAGTTCCAGAGGAACTTTCTCTTGAGATTCCTGGAGACCTTTAGTAGACTTTTGATAGGTCTTGCACAAGCCCTGTAGGATGTGGATATGCATTTCAGAACTTGGAGGAAATACACTTTTATGTTTTTTTCTCCCAACTTTCCCTGTCCTCCCCCCCCCAAAACAAAAAAAAAATCATGCAGCTTTGATCTACATTAAGGATCCAAAAAATGCTGCATTTCACTGTTCTGAGTTGTCTTTCTCTTAAATTTTCAGAGGTTTTCTGTTTAGAGTAGTGCTTTTATTTTAGATGGCATCAAAATTCATCAGAAATTTCAACACCCTTTTGAGCGTTGTCTGAAATAGGAACAGCCTTCCCCCACACCTTCCTTTTTAAAAAAGAAAGAAAACCTGTGCATAAGTGTATTTCTGAATAAATCAGACATACAAACATATGGTAGTGGCAGTGGCAGCTGAATTGCTCTGAAAATTTAGAGCTATGTTGTATGAATTTCAGCAGTAATTTCATCTTGAAAAAGACCACTGGACATAAAAGGCCATTCTTCCATGTGCTGGTTCATAGAACTCTCCAAGGGTTACTTAATTTTTCTGGTACTGGTTATGAGTTGTCTTGTGGTAATTTGGTAGCTGGAAGTTGATGGAATTCTAGACCATACAGACATTTAACAATCTGCCTTGTTTGTTTCCTCTTGATTTAGCTTTGCCCAGTTCAAGCTAAAAAATTTTGGAATAAGGGACTACAGAGAGAAAAAGCCAAGTGTTTGTTTACTTATTTTCAGATGAAAATATTGTGCTTAGTTTTAACTTGTTTACATTGTAATTTTAAACGTTTTCTACCTGATTGCAAATAGAAACATATGTGTGATTAGTGACACCCAGCCCTCCAACAGTGATCCTAAACTCTTTAAGATATATTTTGAAAGTAAATAAATATCACTGTTTTTCTGCTTGTGATGGCAGACTTTTTTGGCACTTAGAAAAGAGGCTGCATACCAAGTTTTTAAAAAGGTACAAAGATAATGTTGATTAATGTGGGTTATTATGTAAGTACTGGACCAGAATTCATAACACAATCAAAGCTGTAATACACAATCAAAGCTGTAATAGAAATTAAACTTACATTTAATTTTAATTACAAATTACCTCATTTACTTGGTCCCCTACCACACCTCTCTGCTCAATGGTCATTATCATGACACAAAAAGCACCACAATATTTTGAGCCTGCAATGTGCAGCAGGAAGATTCCTTTAAGGAACTAATTCCTAGTTCCGAGGGGCCATCACTAGTGTAGTCACCTTAGAGTACCTTGCATTGTCACTGGACAAAGCCATACGACTTTCCCAAATAAACTAATGTTTGAATTAGATCTTTCAGATCATTGTGTCTTTATTTGTTAAAAATTACTCTTGATTAAAGATCCTGACTTGGATAATTTATTCAAATAGTAATTTATCCTTTCATGAAATGCACCAAACAAAACATGCACTTTATTTCTGAGCTCATCTGTTTTAATAGTTGTCATTTTCCATCAGTAGAAGTTTTTATAGCTGTTTGTTTCTAAATTGTTAAGCTCTGTGTGGCTTGTAGCTACTTTTGCACTCAAGACACTCCTCAAGCTTCCCTTCTGTAAGAGAGGGTTCTGTGCCCTTTGGCAAAGTATGTTTTCTAATTGATTTGTTGTGTTTGTCTTGCTTGAATATGTTCTCCAATATATCTGCCTGATTAAAAAATTCTAAGTCCTTGCATAAAGCCTTATTCCAGCTCTGGCTGCACCGGTGCCAAGTGCAGAAAGTAACTGAACATCTGTTTGTGTGCTTGGGACTTCCCTGTGTACACGTCCAGTGCACACAAAGGCTGAACCTTTGCTGCAAAGTCTCTGAGGTTGATCCCAGTGACTCCAGAATTCTTCTGAACACCTGATTCTCAGTGTATGTTCTTATATGCAAATATGGCAAGACTTTTGATGAACTTGATGTTTAGCACAGCCTCTGCTTCTCTTTGCTCAGCTTTCCCAGTCAAATGATTTTCTTGCTGAGCATTTGTGTCCTACTCTGTCAGAGCATTCTCCAGTCTATTATGCAAAAGCCTTATCTGCAATGATTTGAATTTCCTTTTAAATACCAGTAATGATGTTAGTATGGAGTTAAATGCCAGATTCTGCAGTGTTCATCTAAATCCAGATTATTCTAATTTACAGTTATTTATTAGTGTCTATTAGTGATTTTAAAAAAATGTATTTTGTGTATGTCATATTGAATTGTTCTGGTTCTTAATGAAAACGTCCTGTGCTGTTGTTTTTTGAAATTGCGTATCATTTTGAAGATGTACCCTTTTTTATCAGTCAAGCTTTCAAATGCATTTAAAGAAAAAAAATGGTGAATTCCAGGTAGCTAACTTTATTTCCCATAAATCCATCTCAAAAGGCATTAATTCTACCGTATTTTACTTGCTTGTGACTGAAGTCGTACATCAACCATTCCAGTATTTTGCCTGACTTGCCCAGTTTATGGATACTGGTTTTGTTTGTTTTTTAAAGCTTAGCAATGTAATCTCTTTTTGACGCTCTTGTTGCTGCTAGGCTAGCTGTCTCAAAATTTTGGGATGCAAATTATAGAGATCTATTTTGTTTCAGCAACCGTTAATTAATTTTCTCTCCCTAATAATCATTGCAGAAAGCGCTCACTCTGCAACGGCATCACCTCACTTTTTCCTGAAGACTAATACTTAGTGAATACTTTTGTCTTTTTTCTGTATTATTATTTCTACTATTACTTCTGCCACAAACCATGCAGATACACAGCACAGTTATAAATTCTGTGTTCTTAATGAAATCTCTCTTAGTGTCCTCTGCTCTCCATTTTTTTATATTTTTCTTTTTTCCTTGATCAGTTATGCAGTTGCTTGGTCCAGACTCATATGCATCACTGAGAATGGCTTTACATTCTTTCATGTGCCTTTCACTACTCATCTGAATCATGTTAGTTGTTTTGTTTTTGTTTTTTTTAAATCAATATGACCTAATTTCTGTTTGAGTTATGACTACCCATGAGCTTGGAACTTTTCTTAAACAGTGCGCAACTTTATACAACCCAAATCACTTTTTCTTAGATGACTTCTTTGATGAACAATTCACAAGGTTTTTTAACTCAGATTTCCGTAATTGCAAAGTTCACTGAAGGTTTGCTTACTGTCGCTTCACTTTGTTCTCTTGCATTGTGGGAGTTTTATTTTGTACACCTTGATCTTTACTTACAGATATGAAGAAGGGGGAAGCAAAGGCAAGATGGTGATGTGTTCTAAATGGTCTTCCAAGAACTGTGCCATCACATTCCTTTCTATTTTTTAGTCTAGGACTGATAGATCAATCTGGAAGGCTAGAAATTTATTTGTGAGAAGACATGTCTCTTAGATAAAGTGTTCAAGTGCTCTCATCTGGAATAGAGATTTTGAGGTAGAAGTTGATGGATTGAATACTGAAACAACACCATCCACAGATTGTGAGTGTAAGCTTGGCAAACACAATCATTTTATTATTCTCCCTCCTCACTTGAATATTTGCCTGAAAAGAAACAGTTCCTGAATAATCTTGATACAAAGGGACATTTGAGGATAGCAAGTTTTTGGGTTTAGGGCATTTTTTGAATTTTTTTTCCCCAATTGATACTTCTAAAAGCAAAAATTTTGTTTTGGTTTGGCTTTGCTCTTGTATATGAACACTTTTCTTCTGTAAAGCAACAGAGAATGTGCTCACTGTAACCGTGAAAAAGTACATGAACTGCTGGATGTTAATCAGAGGACGCAGAAAATTAACTTGTATCATCTTAGGGTTACTTTTGATTGCAGAAATCACTCTTTGCCCTGAGTAGGTGGTTCAAATAAATTGTGCAAATAGACAATGAGTTAATGGCATAAATTAGAAGGGGATTAGTAGTAGCTGTACTTTATTCATCAGAGAAATGTCAGAGTGCTGTATATACAGCACTTAAGAAATAAATTTTCCAGTTTCCATATTATTTCATATTGTTGTTTTGATATTAAACAATAGGATGAATCTTGAGTGTTCTCGAGTGGATTAGGCATACCCATTTATAATCCACTTTTTATTCCTCTTCAAGTTTGGGTAACTTGATGTTATTAAAGTCCGTTAAATATGCGTCAAATATGAGTCTCATGTCTGGGAGATCCATACCACTGACTGATGAAATAGGCAAATGGGCTATAAATTCTTTGAAATAGTGAAACAAATTATGGAAAATTTACCTGCATTAACTTTCTGTAAGTGAAGGGGCACTAAACAACCACAGAGAAGACAAGATCTACAATATTGGTGTGATAAGTACCATTTCTGAGAAGATATTTTAAGCCAATTCTAGTGTTATGGGAATTTTTCCTTCCTGTGAAAAGGCTTTGGATTGTGCCTTTAGTAAATTAAACCAAAATAAAATGAAAATTTAATTTAAAACTGTGTTGATTCAGAAATAATTAAATATGGCAACACTTACATCTAGTACATTCAAGGACTGTAAGTAAATACGTATTGCACTTAGGCTGTCCTGAGTGTTTACATATTACATGTACTGCAGTATAATAGTTTTAAATGTCTTTAAATGCAAACTGCTGCTGCAGTTTGATTGCTGATTTGAGATAATACTTCACTTGTGTTTGGAAAATAAATTCCTCTGGGGAAGTCAGTATTTGTCATGTCAGATTCCATACCTTGGTTTGTTGGGGGACAGGGTGGCCTCTGGGGAAAAGCTGATCATTCATATGCTACTGTATTAGCAAGATCTGTTTGTGGAATAAAGGATTGCTCAGCCCAGATTCCTCTATCATCCTGCTCCCTTCTGTCTCTTCCTGAATACCCTGCACTGGGTAGGATAAATTCTACATTCTAAACTTCAGAAAGTAAAAGCTCTGCCTCCTGGTGCCATGGCTTTTTTCCTCTGTAGCCAATAATGTTTGACTGTGTGTTCCTTTGTTTTTGAGTGGGCGTAGGCATATATGTATGTGTGCACCAAATGCACATAAAATAAATGACATACTAATAATACGCTCTGATTTGTCTTCAGAGTTCTCCCATGGAGTATGATGCTCCAAATAATTCATCATACATATTTCTTCTCTGTATAAAAACCTTTGTTTCAAATTTAGCTAGCCGTTCTCTATGGACATGTAGAAATTGCAGGATAAAAAAATTACCCTGCCCACTAAACAAAGTCACTATCCACCTGAATAGGCACAAGATAGGCACAAGCAGGGTCCCTTCGTCCAGAAGGTGAATTTCCTGCAAAACGAGGTCATTGCACTGTTTACCCCATGCACAGAACTTCAGATGTTCACTGCGGGAACGTGGCTGCTCCCCACACTGCTTTGAGTTTGAAATCACATCTCAAGGGATGCAATTGCTTCAGGAACTTTTTGTGAGATCATGTGACTTCTTCATCTGAGATTCCTCACCCCAAATTGCTAATTCCACAGAGTAGCTGTTGTCAGGAATGAAGGGAGCCCCCAAAGCCCCCTTGCGTGCTTTAGAAGTGCAAATGTCCAAGGCACAGGCAAAAACTGAGAGGTTGCACCAGAGCAAATCTAGAGCTCAGATCCTGTGCTGTACATTCTGAAGAGATGGAAATCAAAGTCTTTTGTAAAAGTAATAATTTTGAGTAAGATATTCAGCTTTAGGAATATGGATTAGCCATTGGCATGGCAACCTGTATACATTATTCAGTTAAACAGTGAATTACAGAGTATTAGTCCTACACCTTAAAAGAGCAAGGCCCAAAATTTCATTCTTTAAGGTTAACACGTAGGTGAGTCACAGCTTGGAATATATGTGCTGCATGTGAAACTGGAACGTTTTGCTCTGTAACATTTTAATTTCTCTTTCCATCTAACGAGTTGAAGAGGGTAATACATATCTAACATAGAACATGCTGCCCCGTAAGGCTTGTGATGTTTTTGGTGGAAACCTAAAGATTTTTTACTTCAGTGTTCATTCATAATCTACTTTTTTACCCCTCAGTATTGAAGAATATTATATCTGGGGTTGGTTGTGGATGTCCATCTCTGGAGATTCAGCCGGGCAAAGCCATGGTTGAAATGATCCAGTGTTTGCCACAGTCACACTGTTGTCCCACAGTGTGGGTCAGAGTTGACACTTGTAGATCTCCCTTCCAGCCAACATTTCTAGAGTGCATAGGAGTTCTAATAGAATTAGCTATTCCTTCTCTCCTCACCTTTGACTTTCTGATCTTCTAATGCTGGGGGAAGAGGAAAATACACAGTTTAGCTGGTTACATTGCTGTCAGAAAGAGAAAGTAATTAGCTAAGTCAAGTTTGAAGGTAAGGGTTTGTTGTTTATTTATTTTGGCCATGTTGTCTTATTAATTTTTTTTCATGATTAATGATGAAAATTTTTAATTTCATATCACTGTGTCATTGGAAAAGGCTAATTTACTGGCAGACAATAACATCTGTGTGTGAAATTTTAAAGTTTCTACAAGTCATAACCTTGAAATACATGAAGATTTCCATAGTGCTTTTGAAGCAGTGTTTGTGTGCTTGTGTATTTGTTGCTGTTTACTGAAATTTTGTTTCTTAGCAATTAAGTACTTCTTCAGTAGAGAAAAAAAAAAAGAGAAAGCTTTCTTTGGAATTATTTTTCCCTTTCCTAAAAGCTCATAAAGTGAGAAATGTGTGTCCATTTTATTAATTCTGTGATTAAATTACAGGTTGTTGGTTTTTTCCTTTTCCTTTTGCTAGGAAATGTTAGATCATTTAAAAGATTTCTGGTTTCTGGGTAACTTTTTACTATTTCAAGAAGCCAGAGCTTATGTTTCTCAGCTGCATTTTTCCTTTACTTTGTATAACTGAATATTATGTGACTCTGTACTTCAGTACATTCTAGCAGATTTTAAATAAACCTATTCTAAATTAGTGAAAGAAAATTAGAAAATTTCCAGGGAAATCCCTTGCTAGGTATCACATCTGTCAATTCATTTCAAGCTGGAGTAATTTTCATCAGCCTCAATCAGCAGTTTTGTTCAGAACTCAAATGTAGTCTTTCCTAAAGACAAATACAATTATTTTAGGGCGTATCTCAGACTTTGATCAAGCACCAAATATTTTGCTGTTGGAACTGTAATGCCCCAACTTATATCAACAATGAACTAGTTAAATAAAAAGCTAAAAGAAATATCTAAAATGATGCACAACAGTCTGAAAATCTCTGGAGATCTTCTGTAAGCAAAGTGAAATAAATCACTACCCTTGCAAGTACTGATAACACACGGAGATGTTTGTCTTCATTGCTAGTTGAGAATGTGGCATATCACTATGTAAATTTGATTTGAGTCCTAATTAAATATTTAAAAGATGTTGGCTTTCTGTTGCCTTTTTGAGAACACAGCATATGCTAGGTAGAAAACCTTCTGGCTTCATATTCCTGTATATTTGTTATATTGTGAAAGATTTGTTCACAAAGTATAATGAATTTGGTGTTGATTTGAACAAAAAATGTCTGCTAATTACTCTCTGAAGACAGATATTTTAGTTGGAATGTAACAGGTTTTACTTCTCTTGGGGATGTTTAAGAGCACTGAGCATACATAGATGATATTACATTAGATGATTGACGCTGTCCGGGCGTGCCCTCGGCCAGAGGGGATGCAGCATCCTTCCTGCACATGTCCCTAGAATGTCTCAGCAGGGCTGCGGTCACTGATGCAATCCTGCGCTGGCTCCTCGGTGGAGGAGGTGCGCCCCGAATGGCTTTCTGTGGAGAGCTAGCATCCCCAGGGGCAGAGAAGGAAAGAGGGGTCTCTGCATGGGTTTCCAAGAGCTTTATTCTCTGAAAGGTTCCAGTGGCAAAGACCAAGAAACCGGCAGGAGGCAGAGTTTTGTATGGGGGGAGAAAACCAATGGGGTACAACGTAAGTAAGGTAGAGGGAGGAGTGACAACAGGGAGCCAATAACAATCGAATAACAGAGATCTTTCCAGAACAGGGGGAGGTGGCTAGGACTTGGGTGCCACCCAGGGGCAGTGGCTTACGCTTTAGAGCTGCCCATGGATCTGCCCTCGGACCCACTATCTTGGGTGGGGAAATCCACCCATGGGATGGCTTCCACTTGAGTGGCGGCCACGTGCCACAGCCCAGAAGGGGGCTGGGCCGCCACAACAATTAATTTGATACTAATCAAATGGGAGTATTATTTTCTTAAGGCTTTGTGCAAGTGCTCTCTGGGAAATCTACTTTATGTTTTCATATTATTTTGTATTAACAAAATTAATTTTAATTTGAGTACATTACGCTATTTTAGTACTTGAGTTCTAGAAAACTTTTTGAGCTGAAACTTGCAGGATCTGGGTCTGATCTTCTATTTCTGGGTGTAACTCTTCTTGCTTTTAAGGAGCAACTTAGATGTCAGCAGAATGAAGTCAGAACTGGAAACTGTCCGTGTTCCTGGAGTCTCCTGGCTTGTTTAGGTGGCAGAGCTGTTTGTGTAGGGCTCTTTCTGGGAGAGCTGTGCTCTCCCAGGGCATTCACAGTGGTATCCATTGCCTTGAGTGTGTTTGTGCAGTCTGGAGCAGGAAATTATCACCAGAAAAGCACCATCACCTACTTCTACAAGTGCAGAGGGGATTTTTTTGGAAGAGGAGGAAGGCACTGGAGAGCATGTTGGGGAGATGCTATTTCTCTGTGATTCCCAAGTGCACTTCTAGCTTAATTTCTGCCTGATTTACTTCCACAATAACTAGCAGTGGGAACATGTCAGCTGCTGTTATTGTTGAGAATTAAAATTTAATGCCTTGGATTAAAATTGAAAGGACAGTGCACTGATACGTTTCCACTTCCCAAGTTTCTTATGGCAATGCACAGTAAGTGTGAGCAGAAGTAACGCTTAGACCATTCCAAGCAACTGAAGAGGAAATTCAGTGGAAGCCCTGATGAATTTGCCAAGCCTAGGCAAGCTTGGTATTTTATTTTACTAATGAATTTTTTTAAGCAAGATTTGTTCATTACCACTTGTGCATGGAAATCAGCGATTCACAGTGAGATCATAATTAATTCTTTTTTATGTAAATGTTGCATGTACAAACGTCTTTAAGAGAAGAACATTATTAAGAATGCAGAAGCAAGTGGTCATGAGAAGAGAGTGTTATGACTAGCGTTGCAACAGAAATTCAACTTCTCTTATGCATATGCATTCTGATGAAGTAATCAGAGTTATGTAAGAACACATAATACTTTTCCAGAAAACTTCTTCCTCACTCAGTGCACAAGATGGACAGTCCTCAATTAATGAGCATCTATTTGAGATGTTGTTTTATTGTCAGTGTTTGATATGTGGCCCTAAGCCTTATTTACAGTATGTTGTTCAGACCCTGCTCAGATGTCAGAATTATTAATTTCCTTGCTGGCTTTTCTGTGCTGCTCATCACTACTGTATCCAAGTGCTACACATTTGCTACATAGGTTTTAAATTAAATTTATCTTCACAAAGCCCCAGTGAGGGATGTGGTATTGTCTGTGTTTTACAGATGGGGAACTGACAGACATTAAGGTCAGAAAAATTCACCAAATTTTGATGCACATTTTCAGATGTGAGATTGGATTTTAGCGCCCTTCAGATCATACAGGATGTTCTGTGTTCGAAAAACACTACTTGCTACTTCACCATCAGGTGTGTTTTTCTTGTGGCTGGCTAACTTCCCCAGCAGGTCAAGGCTGCAAGCTGAACATTTACATGGCACTATTGATTGCCGAGGAAAACTTTGTATTTGATACCTTGGGCAGCATCACACAGGAACCTGGAGCTTTCTCTGAAATAGGCAGAACTTCAGTGAGTCACCTGCAGAAATGAGGCACTGGGGCTTGCTGAAAACTCTTAATATGACTTTACTATTAAAAAAAGTTACCCTGCCTTAATGTTGTTACTGTTCCTTAATGCATGCACATAAATTGGCATTACACAAGCCATCTGAATTCTCATCCTTGTCAATTTGGTCATTTGATTTTTGAAAGATTAATTGGGAATATTGGAATTTGTGATCCAGTTAATTTGGGGAATGAATATTAATTGAGAAACCATATTGCCTCAAAGATGGTACTGTCTTCTCTGTGATAAACATGAACAGGATCTTTCCAAATACACTTTAATTTATTTTCATAGTATATTCAGATTTCTTTCCTCTGAGAAGACATTCTAAATACCAGAAGATTTGTGAGCAAGTCTAGCAAAATACTGTTTCTCTATTCAGGAAAACTTTAATTGGTGATTTTTATGTGTTGTGCCCACATTTTGTATACTGAGTACATTTACATGATTTTCCTTGCATCTTCTCCACTGGAAGTTTATTTTATGCTAGTTTTTGTTTTAGGCCTTCTGGTTGCTTATAGAGTAGCATAGAGAATTCAAGGTAAGCCTTAGTTCTTCATAGTCTTTTAAATGTAGCAGCATGGATTTGTACCAAGGCTAAGCATAGTGATTTGTGAGTCTTTCTGTTAATTTTTGAGAATTTTGGTTGGAGTAATTTGACCAAGGAAAAATGATTTTACTGTTAACATTTTGTGGCAATTTGTGCTCCTCAAAATCTATCTCTGTTTTGTTTTCTTATCTGTTAGATATATATTTCCATATATTTTCTCAAAGCTCTTTGAAATCTTTAGCTGACAATGATTAGAGAAATGAAGTGTCTCTTGCATTCATCAAGAAAGGTACCAGAACAGTGGCTGGTACATTGGAATTATGTAGATAGTTAGAGAACCCCTTTCTTTAAGCACCTGCATTTTTAATGTTAACCTGCATTTAGCTTCTTATTAGACTACATTCCTCATATTGTGCCATGTCCATATCTTTTGTGGAACTGGGAGGCTACCCTGTATGTATGAAGTTGGACGGTTTTCTCCTGGCTATGAAGTGCACTCAGGGAAGCCAAAACGTCTCTTATAACAATGCAAGAAAATGAATTTTTCAGTCGTTTCAAAGTCTCTTTTGTTTACAGTTGTAACCATTTCCAGACTGCTGAGAGCCAGCTATTCCCAGAGCTTTATGGTATTGCTGTGGCATTACTAACAGAACAACTGCTTGCTATTGAGGAAAAAATGAAAGTTAGTGAGAACTTTGCTTGACTAAGTATGATTTCCTACTGGGTAGCTTGGGTAGTACATATGTATTGTGCAAATGACCTTTTAAATAATAAATTACATCCATTATTTTAAGAAGTGCAATGGTAGTCCAAGGTTTTCATTGGAAATAAACCATTTATGCCTACCTTCTGTATAATACGCTAGTACTGAGGCAGCCAGGGCTATGAGTGCAGGGCTGTGGTACTGAGCTGGCAGCCCAATTTATGAGTTATCTGTTCAGAGGAGTCAGAGGAACTCACAACTAAATTAGAGCTTCAGCTTTGACAAATGCCAGCCAAATTCTTGAAGCTACAGAGGGGTCCCTGGTTGAGTTCTCTGCCAGTTTGCCATACCTCGGCCTAAGCACTCATCCTGCAGATTGCAGATTAAGATTTAATCATGTCTATAGATTTCTAATTACTCATGAGTATCTTATTAGAAAACCTGGCTGGCAAGGAGCTCCAAAGACCTTTCAGTAGATTATACAAAAATTTGTTCCCCAATTAGTTGCAGAACTGTCATCTGGCACCCAATTCTTGTTTAAAATGTTAGCAAGTTTACAGAAAAATGAGAACGTAGTACTCTCAGTTATTCCAATCCACCATATGACCATAAATGTTTTTTAATCTTGAAAAGTTAAAAGCAGGAACACTAAAATGTTTTTTGTTGATGCCTGAAGTGATGCAGCATAGCAAAGAAAGCCAGAAATACAGCAAAAACATACAGAATTATTTCCTTGGTTTATGGCTTGATTATGTGACTCATGTAGTTCTTTATGGTGAGTCTAGGTTAAAAAATAATCATATAGATTGTTTTCTAAAAGAAAAAAATGTGAGGAATCTTACAGTAGTTACAGATAGATGAAAATGCATATTTTTCAGGCTATTTGGCAATCATGAAGTAAAAAGCAACCGGAGAATGATGTGCAGATACAGTTAAATGTGCAACTAGTACATGCATAAGAAAATTAAAATAATACACTTGTAACATAGCGAGCACTTAACATTTTTCCTCTGTTTATATAATTTTTCTAAGCAGTCCTTAGTCTTTTACCAAGGAAGATGCAGGCCAGCACATTGAAAATGCAGGTTTAGACTCTTTGTCACAGTATCTTCCCCTTTGGTTTTGATTTCTCTGTATTTCTGCTGCTAGTATTACAGTGCAGAAAATGCTTTGTTTTATCAGTGATTTTGAAATTTGACTTCAAGAATATTGACAAGATCATCTTTGACTTCTCTTACTTGTGCAAATCAATCAAAGGAGATGCTGGAGTTGTCTTAAGGCCTGATTCTGAAAGTAACCTAGTGAAGCCAAAAACTGTTTGATAGATTTTAGTGGTTAATTTGTTAAGAGGACCTGTCTACAGTGGGAAAAGATTGCTAAAGAGCAACGTGAGGTGAAAATGTAACCACAAACTTCTCAGGCTTAGTATCCTACTGGACTAAATCTAATGCCTGTATGTATTAGATAGTAGGAACTGCAAGCCACTTTCTCTCAGCAGAAAATATCTTATGAGAAGGAATCATATTCCCTAAATAGCTGTATTTTAATATAACTGTATTTTCTGCTACCAAATATGAAACTTCTCCCCCCAAAAATCACATAAGACTGCCTGTATTTATCTAAATTTAGTTAAGTCATAGTGTTCAGAATTAATTTAACCAAAAATCTAAGTAGGTTCCTGTCATGCTTTAATGCTGGTTTGACAGTGAGTGTTTGTTTCCTTTTCCAAAATTTGCTTATTCTTTCAGTCGATTTGCAACCCAGCAAATCTGTATGTATCATTCAACATTACCTTTTTGAGCAAGAACCTCATAGTGCTCTGCACAAAAGTGCAGAAAGCTCTGATATCTGCTACAGGTGTCTTTGAGAAAGATAGGGAAGTGACCAGAAAGCAGTAATGGTATTTGCCATTTTCCAAACATATAGTCAAGTACAGAGAGAGCATTTGGGGAAAACTGGAGGGAAAACATGTGCAGAGAGGGAAAGTTAAACCTAGAAAAATGTTCTTTGCATGCAGTTCACAATTCGACCAGTTTAAATGAACCAGAAATAGTAAGAACAAGTCACACCAGGTTGCATTTTTCCAGTGACAATTGTATAAACTTTTTCAAAAATATCTATCAAATTTCAGCATTAGAGCAGCAGTTTTACTTTTTAAAAATATATAATTAGATATGTATGTGTGCCATGGTAGTTCCGTAATTAGACTCTACAGTTGTAACAGTCCATTTTTTGGTCAGTGGCCTTGACCTGCTTTGCATGGTGGGAGCATCTTTTTCCTCCCAGCTGCTCCCCAGGTGCTTGGCAGCAGCCAGTGTGCACCCCTGGGCTGGCAGCTCTCCACACGGATAACCCTGTGAACCAGAGCCCCGCTGGAATCACCTGCCTGGGATATGCTCAGGGCCATGGCAGAGGGCTCTCATTCTGTGGGGGACAAAAGGAGGTGGGGGAAAGATGTGGACATAAATCCTTCGAAATGAGGCTTCATTAATTCCAGTGTTCGTGGAACAACCTGGTTTAAGTGGTTTTATTTTGGAGAGCAAGCACATATATAAAATGATAAAATGAGAGCTAATGGGATTTGTCTTAAAGATTTCAACATCTAGAAATAAACATAAATGCACTGTACTAGTATTCTAGTATTTCTAGTAATTTCTAATAATTTCTACTAGTAATTTCTACTAGTATTCTAATAATTTCTAGTATTACTAGCTATATATAAATGTAAATCTGACAATAAATTTCATTAAATGTCTATTTTCATCTATATGCCCGAGGAATTGTTAGACTAAGTATGGTGTCTGCATTTTCTTATGAATGTTTGTGTTACATTTATTAATTCAGCAAGCTGAAATGCTCGTGGAGATACTCAGGTATTGCAGGAATTGCTCTAAATATAATAAATTCAAACTCATAGCATTACCAAATAGCCATGGTCTAATAATAATAAATTTAAATTCAGTATGAAATTCTGGGCAAAAGGACAAAAAACCAAAATATAGGAAATAAATCTTTAAAGGTGCTTACTGATTCAGGAGGGTTTTCGGAAGTGATGTAACTCATTTCTCAGTGAAGAAATTACAAAATTCTGGACTGTATCTGGAAACTCATCATCCAACATCTCTGGCTCATACCAGACTTCTTTTTTTCCGGACTTGTGCTGGCCTGGAGTTGTGTGGACCATCCTTTTGCCATAGCACACCTTTCTCTGATTGTGCTTTGGTTTATTCCACCATAATGGTTTGGAAAGAGCCATTTCTCTCTTCTCCCAAAGGACTTTTTTACTCCTTGAATCTTTTCACTTAATTCCCTGCAACTTGTCTTCTGCAGCTCTCTTTGTTCCATCTCTGCTGTCCAACACAACAGATGTCCAAATTGTGTTTACTCAGAGGAAATAGGAATCCACTTCAGGGGGAAGCTTAGTCTTGGTATTTCTAAAGCCTATAAAGTGACTTTATGTATTGCTATATAAGTAATAATAATTTTAAAAAAAAGCTGAAACACAACAGCTTTTTCTTCACTCCCCAGTTTTAAAGCCATCTTTTTTTTTCCACGGAAGGGTACAAAAGAACATTCCTAGTTGTTCCATCATGTCAGCTCTCTTAGTCTGTGGCTTCAAAAGGAATGAGCTTAAGCTCAAATGTTTCAATGTGCAGTGTGCTGGTCTCTATAGCGACCTTCCTCCCCCATCCCTCCTTTTGCTGGGGTAGAGTTTTCCTTACACTTACATATATCAAGAGATGTCACAATTTTTTATTGCTTGTCTACCATATAATGTAGCCCTAGGTAGCCACACTAGGAAAAAGGATTTTCACGGTATAATTTCTGCCATTTAATGCATACTGTAAAGCATTTTCTTAATTTTTTTCCTTTTCTGCCTTTCACCTCTCTGCTTTAAAAAATGGCATGATTGATACTAATATTTTTCTGTAATAAAAATGTATTTGGCCTTGATCTTAGTGTTGGTAATACATTATTCAGTGTTCCTGCTTAATAAAAGCCATTGGTTGTTCCATTACTCACAGCAGTTATTATAACACTAAAGGTCTCGTTCATCAGAATGACTTGCAGAGGCAAAATCAAACCCCTGAATTCTCCATGCATCAGGATAATAGCTGTGATGCATGCAAGTTGTTAAAAATTTGAAAATATAAGGGGTGTTCCTTTGGTTTGTTTTTCTTTTTTTTTGTTTTCTTCCTTTCCCCCCCCCGCCCCCAGAGATTAATGCTAAAGAAGGATCTGTGAACATCATTTATTTTATTGCATATATGTGTTTCTGTACGTATTTTGTTCTTTCAGCAGAAGTTGTTGGGAGTGAACCTGTTGATTTTATCCCATTTCACAAAACATCCTCCTTAAAATCAGAGATTTAGTACATGGATTTTAAGTTGTTCTTAATTATCAGACTTGTCTTTGGATTCCTGCCTTTTTGTTGGATGATGATAGAAGGAGGTATAATCTTAGATAACCACTGCTAATATGAGGAAAAATGGGCACAGTTTTCGAGCAGAGAAGATTGTGAGAAGTTCTAGATCAAGTTTTGGGACTGGGATTCTCTTTGAAAGATAACTTCTGTAATATTGTGGTGTGTTGAGTTCATGCAGTCTGGCATGAAATGGACATAAACCTACTGCAGAAAAATGCAAGACAGCAATTTTATTTCATGTTAATCATCATAAAAGGTTTCTTTAAAAAAGTAAAGTTGCAGGTCTAGCTAGGGTGTCAAAACAACAACAACAACAAAGTGATGTTTGGAAACAAATCCTCATATTTGAAGTTGGGCTGTTAGCACAGAGGCAAACAAGGGCTTCTACTGCCAGAATGATTTTCTCAGCGTGGTTAAATGGTGTATGAATCATCTTCTGAGGCACACAGTGTATACATGGACACTTGAAGAATATTGAGCCTGTTTAGCACTTTCATGACTCTTCTCATTTTTCTACAAGTTTAATGTATTATTACATTATTACATTACAGTTCTTTTGCCTCCACAAACCTTTTCATTTATTGTTTGTAACTTTGCACTCTTTACCTGAATTATAAGAAAAGATCAAATTGGCCTACTTTGTATTCCAAAATACTTGCTATAGAAATGAATTTGACAACTATGTCTACATAATTTAAAAATATTTATGCCCTCTCCTTGTGTTATGGGTGTTACATCACCTTTGATGCCTAGCTTGATTCTGCATTTGTTCATTAACTTGTCAAAGTTGCGATTGCTTTACAGTATTGCTACAGGGTCGCTCACTTGCTTTTAGGGGTCTGTGTCGTTCTTGGTCAGCAAAGTTCTGGGTGTCTGAAGTTTGAGTTGCTTTTTGGGGTGCTTGTGAGGGTCTTGGGAGCAGGGTAGAGGCCTTTTAAAAATTTGTTTTGATGGTGGACCAGAAAATTGGGAAAGAGGAAACTGAGGACAGACTTATGTACATGTTGCCTGCACGTATCTACACATTATGTGACCGCGTGCAGTAGACAATATGTGTAATGCCAGAAGACGGATAATTTTGAAAAGAAAATATGTATGCCAGTACACAAAAAAATGAGAATTCTAGTATTGTATTTGACCTGTAGCTTTAGGCTACAGGTAAAATTTTGATTGAATTTTCTGCATATTCTGCTTTAGATATGTTGACGGGACAGCTGGACTGGTTGCACAAAGTATGTTGAGACAGGTTTGGGGGCAATGCAGCTTCCTGTCAGGAGCCAAAGATGAAGATGTACATCAGCTCATTGGTGATGGGCAGAATGGAGAAAAAGAGAAAACCTTGTTCAGCAATAGCCAAAATATTGGTGTCTTGTCAGCACTGGTTTAATTGCAAAGCCAAACCACAGAACCATACTGCTCCTGTGAACAAAAGTCCATCCCAGTCAGACCCAGTACAAAGTGGGAACTATCTGGTTTTCATCAGGACCTCAGAGCTCCCTCAGGTCACTGCTCATCATGCTGTCAATGATACCTTCTGCTGTGCTCAGGGGTGATGCTGCTTGCTCAGGGAGCTTTGTGCAGTCTCCTTCTTGGGCCCACTGGTGCAACCCAAAAGCCACAGCCAGGCAGAGGAAGGTGCAGTTCTCATGGCACTCACAGTCATGTGACTCACAGTCACCTAGGAACACCAGCTATAACAAGACCGGGATTTCCAGGGGTGAGACTGTGAAGCAGAATGGAAAAGCCTGTCCCAGAGGGGCTGGGAGATGCTCCTGCAGCTCAGGTGAAAGGGAACGGAGCTGCAAGGCAAAGGCTGTGGGATTGCAGATGGATGGCTCTGGCATCACACACATGAAGGTGCTTAGGTACTATGCAACAGGCCAAGGTCTATTTTCATTGTAAGTATAGATAATTTAGCTTGATTGACTATGCTAAGAAAATGGCTGTATATTTAAACAGTAATAATTTTGATGTTTTCTTCCCTGCTAGATTAAGCAGAGGAAGCCACTTGTAGTGAATTCAAGTCCATCATAATCTGTCTATGATGGGAGGAATCGGTCCTTGTCAACACCACAGGACTGGTTACATGCATCACATTTAATGGGCTTGCTGTTCAGTAGCTTCTGTGGGTGGTGAAAATGGAAAGTAATCCACACGAGCTTTTCCCTTCAACCTTGTGTAGAGCATTAAATACCATCCCCATGGAGAGAATCTAGGATATGGCTGTCAAAGATACAGGAGCACCTTTTCTAGCTTTGTAATTTTTCTTGGCTTTTTCAGAACAGAAATAGCATAGCATGTAATGTTTTGGCTCACTGAGAGGGAGAGGGGTTTTTAATTAGAGGCCATTTTCTGGAACTGGAAGAACACAAAATATATAGTTAAATCTTGTGCAAGGGTGGGAGTGAAGGGTGCTGACAGATAAAGCTGTTCTAGGGACATAGGGCTAGTAGAAAAACTAAGTGATTTTATAATAAAATAATTTTTTATTAGTGTTTTTAGATATTCCTTGATGAAAATGTCAAATCCTGGCTGCTAGAAACAAGGATGTTCATTGCTAGGTGCTTGAGTTAAGTAAGTAATAGTCTGACTTGCATGGATTTTATCCTTACAAAGTGGCAGTGAGAAGAGGGAATACGCAAAAAAATTCCAAAGCATGAAAAGAGGGAGGGTAGCCTGCAGGGCAGGTCTTCATTATACATTACTTCTTGATCATGGTGCAGAATTCACTCTCCCCATAACCAAACCTTTGAGAGGGAACAATGCTAAATATGAATTTAAGGATATATGTACTTTGTTCCCTTAACTACAGTGTGTAACACACGTTTTCTTATCTTGGTGAACGAGAAAAAACCCTAGTAATTTTGTAAGACCTTAAAAAAAATTCTAAAAGGAAGAAGTTTTTGTCTTGCCACATAAATTTGCAGTGTTTTTACAGTGAAATTGAGTATTGGAATCAGGACTGTCAATATGCATGAACAGGTGATGTTAATATGGTAAAATAAACTTTAAAATTCAAGAATACTCCTGGGATTGTTTCTAAAACAGTCCTTCCTATTAGCACAGAGAGATAATGGTATTGTAATTGGTTTCCTTTAAGACACACATTTGAAGTTAGCGCCCATTTTGTATTATCTCGTCTTCTCCCATTACAACCAGATGTGCAGCTTTCCTAGAACAGTGCTCAGGGGATTCTCAGCAAAAGCCTTGAGCTTGGTTCCTAGCAGGTGCTGATCACAACACCTTGTTCTAAGGAGGAATAATTGTATAATAAAGAGGCATTTTGAAGTATCAATGCCATCCCAATTAAGCATCCAGTGGGGAGGTCTGTGGCGGCAGGAAGAGAACCCTGAAGAACTGCTGCCATCACTCCTTGTAATCTGCAAACTTCCAACAGTTTTCCAGGTCTCTGATTCTAGAGATGACATGTAATAAGCAGACACCCATCTTGATATCCTATGGACCTCCTTTTAGGTGAACTTATCTTCTGTTCAGAAGAGAACTTACCTTCTGTTCAGAATTTTTGCTGTGTATTTGACACAAATGATTCTACAGCTTATGCTGTTTAAAAACTGAAGCACAAACCAAAGCTCCTAACCCAAAACTGAGTAAATCTGGAAAATTGAGACATGTGTTTATATTTCCTCTCAAATATACATTTAATATATGAGTAGTATTTATATAGACTGGGGAAATGCCATGTGCCTACAGATATTTTATGAAATTATAAAAATATCTGAAAATATTTCAGTGTATCTCAAGATTTTTCTTAATTTTAGTATTCTTATTTTTCAGGGTGTAATGTAGATTGCCAGTGTCTTTTTTTTTTTCCTTGTATACAAATTTGAGGTCTGCTGTGGCTGTAAAATAGTCTACTTGCTGTTAGCCTTTAATACTGTATTCCCACCTACAACTGCAGTAACACGGCTTGAAGGGAATTTAATTAGGAAAATGAGGCAGATGAAATAGGCAAGGTAATGTATATCTGCAATATGAGGAAGAGTAAATACACTTTTCATCTGAATAGTCAGAATAGAAACTGTGTTAAACTGGGCTGAAATTTAATCAGAAATGGATTTCTTTCATTTTCTAACATTACTGTGTAATTGTCCTCCTTATTACTGGGTATTAGAAAGGCTACCATTATTAAAGAGGAAACATCTTTAACCAATTATGTATAGTTTCTAGTTTATCTGGCACTGACCTCCTCTTTATGTGAAAAATGGAAATCCCTGGAGGAACAGACTTAGCATGGTCATTCCAGTCTGGGAATTGGGAAGCCTTGTGCACACACAGTTTGCATCTCGTGACCTGTGTGCACACATCTGTTCTCTGTTGATTCCTGATGATTTACAGACCATCCAAGCAATAAGCAGGTAGAGTTGAGATAACTAAAAACTCGCTCTGCCAGTAGCAGTTTCCTGCCTGGCTGCACTCTGGAATATTCCAGCCTTGCTGTAGTGTGTTACTGCACAGTCGTGGATATTTCACTTGTACCCATTACTTTTTTCCTTAATGCATTTTTTAGCATTTGTGTTGGTTTGAGCACAGATGATGGTACTTTGCAGAAAAACACAGAAGAACACTAGGGCAGAAGGCAGCTGAAGCAATATATAATAGATCATGAATAATTGTTCAAGAAAAAGTCTCCCATAATCCCTTTGCAGAATTGGAGAGAGTAGCACTGGGAAGTCTGCAGTGTTACATAGCGCAACCAGTACAACTGACACATTAGTTTGAAACGTTTATTTAGTCTGAATCAAGAGTTAGAAATACATTGTTGTAGCAGGTTCAGTTCAAAACCAGGCAGAAACACCAATTAAGTGTATTGGTTTTGTTTGCATCTTTTACCTTCTGTGAGATAAGAATTAGGAGGAATGCAAAGCAGGCTCCAAACTTTAAAGAATATAAATAAGTTTATTAACAGAACTAAAAGAAAAAAGGAATAATAAGGGTCAGAATAAACCTTCAGAACACTTCTCCCCATCTTCCTCTCTCCTCCCACTTACAACATAAAGACACAAACTTGGGATTATTTCACTCAGTTTACCACCTCTGTAATAGTCTTTCATCAGTTCACTTAGGGAGAGGAGTCTCTTATGCCCATGCTATGGGGCTTCTCCACAAGAAACAGTCTTCTTGTGGCTTCCAATGCCACAGCAAAACAGCCGACTGGGATGGTTCTCTGCTTGCCATGTGTGAGTCCCTTCCCTCGACTTACAGCTTTCCCCACAACTGTTTTCGAGAGTTCAGTCTTAGCTAATGGGGTACTATTTTAAGGATGAGCTGTTCAAGAGCAAAGGTTCTCTTCATCTATCTCTGGGATCATCTTCATCTCTGGGAACAGAGGTCTTCTTCTTCCCTGGGAGCAAGGGTCTTCACTTCATCACTTTCTCTGTTCAAGNCCTTTGCCTTTCCCTTTCCTCTGACCTGGGAGAGGATTGATGTCTGCCGGCTTCATCTCTTCTGGGGAACTTACAGCGCAGAAAGGGTTGATCTTACCCGGGCTTTGCAGCTGAACTTGTCTGTCTCTGTTGGTCACATGATCACTACCGGGCAGCAGCTGGGGCTGGCCTCGGTGTAAAGTTTCAGTTCGGCGGCCGCACCGGGGAAGGGCGGGGGGCATCCCAGCCCGCACGGAGCCGCGGGGCTGCTCTAAGGGAGCAGGAACGGCTGAGATGTTGAGCTGAGCGGCCAGGACCTTGCTAAGCCGCGCTGGGGGGGGGGCGGGGGCCGGCCCGCACACAGCCGCGGGCCGTGGCCCGGCCCGCTGGGCCGGGCGGGCAGGCCCCATTACCTGTGCAAGGGCCGGAAGCAAGGGAGCGATTCCCGGGCGTGTTCGTTTAAATGTGTTTCTTACAGAGGCATGGCCAGCTTCTTAAGTGGCTTAACAGAGTTGTCAATATTCAAATTAGCCAATTGATTAGTTCTATCAGGTCTGCCGGAAGTTAGAACAGCCCCTTGCAAAAACATCACTTCTGTGGCTGGTGGAATTTTTTCTTTTCTTTACTAAAACTCCAAGCTGTGCTAACCCATGAGAATTACTCAGATACATTTTTGCATAGCAATCAAATAGAAAGGGTTTTAATACATGCTTTAATTCTATATATGAGATTTTATAATGTTCTAATAATTCTGGATCAATCCATTGGGGCAATAATGTGATTCTTCAAAGTATTGCATGGAGAGGTGAGAGATTAGTGCTTTTACTTTACTGATTTTTCTAGGCCTTTTTAAACAGACAGGTAGTGAAGTAAGTAAAGACACATGTGGTAGGTGCATGATGAATACACAGTATAAGCAACCTAATGCCACCAATCTTATTTTGCTGCTCTTTGCTGTTTTTTGCTTATGGCAGCAATCAGCCAGAGGACTTCTCGAGTTGATTATCAAATCTCAGGTTCTCTCCCTCCTTAAGTCAAATTTCAAATGATCAGATTTTACATTCAGCATCTGTGATTTTGAAGCCTTATTTCTGTGCTTAAGTGTGTCCCATGCCTTAGGACAGTACCTTTATTTATCGGTGTTGTGGAAGACAGAACAAGAAATTATCACTAGTACTTTGATTTCTGTCCATAGCATTGCCAGATGCAAGGGCAGGTGTTACATTTGATTTTCCAGGTTCTGGAGACACCAGCTTACAGTTTCATCACTGGAGGGTAGTCCTGGCTATGGAATGTGTTTCTCTCCTTTACCGGAAACATTTCCTTCATTGCAAAGAGAACCATATCTCTTTACTGAATTGTGTAAAAACATTCTTGCATGTCTTAATCAGAATGAACCCCCCTGCCTCTCAGGGGGTTGCTGATGGACTGCTTAAGAGAAATGAGGAAGATTGATTGCAGTACCTAATAGTTATTTTTTTCAAGCATCAGCACAAGGTAGCAGGTGTTTTCTCTGCTAAGCAATTCTTCTAGTAGCTAAAGAGACTTGATTTTTGTGTGTTGTCAAGTTTCAAGTTTAATGTATGCTAAGGGGCACATCTCAGACACTTAATCATCTGTTGACTTTATGTGGAAAAAAACGTAGAACCTTTTCAAATCTTTGAAACAGGCATAGTTAAAATCTCCACTCTTCCATGGTCTGCTCAAGCATTTTCTTTCATCTGTGATTTTCAAAAATAAAACAAGACATGGTGCCTGCTTAGAAAATGTTTATTACATGGAAATGTAGTAATCTGATTTGTTACTGTATCTTAAAACTAAGATTTATACACGTTTTTCTGGTGTAAATCCTGACTAGATGCATCTGCTATCCTTAATTTAATTAAATTCTTCCGTGGAATCAGATCACTACAAAGTTCCAGAAGTTCCTTTAGACGAACAAGTATTTCTCAAAGACATTTCCAAAGTGCGTGCACTTAGAGGGGGTTGTTATATGTACTTTTTTTAATGGGAGCAGGTACAAGTGGGAGGTTAAATTAGAATAAATCTCTTAGACTAGGAACCAAGTTTAGGTCTTACTGAACACAGTAAGCTTGCAAGAAAAGAACTGTTACAAAAGATCTTCCATGACTGTAGCAGTAGATTTCCCCATATCGGGCAACATATAAACCTGAATTTCTTTGTTAGTCACTTGGTTCAAGCTGGGTAATGTGAGTATAATGCTTTCGATGTGTCTGAAGTATTGTCACATGAAATTTGTCATTTCTTCATATTTTACCCTGCAGTACCTTGGATATTTCGAATTGAATTAAATACTTTAAATACTCTAGGGCTTAAAGACCTAAAATAGACACATTTAGAATTGTGCTGTAGCTATTTAAGAGGGATTTTCATTCTCATCACGACAAGAGAAAATTTTAGTGAATGAAAGTGGAATTCTTTGACTTTCTATAAGAGAAAATGTAACATTGATCGTGTTCACATCCCAGTTGCTCAAGCTAGAAAGTGTGGATGGAAAATGGCTAAAGAAACTTTCACCAATTTGCCAGTATTTCTTCAGTTGAGGTATTTAATGGAGAGATTAAGAAAATATGGTTTATTTCATAAGTCCTGTGTGCATGATTTGCATTGTGGCAGAAAGAATGTGAAATCCTATTTGTGCTTTTCGAAGAACATATGGCCCAAATGTTTACAGTGCAGGACAAATGAAAATGGGAGGGAGAAATTACATTCTCTAGAATTTTGTAGCCTTGCCAAGATAATGAGAGAAGGGTTTAAAAAAATTATATGTAAAATTTTTGGTTTGGAAAGAAGCCTTTTCCACCACTCCTTCAAAGAAGTGATCATTTTAGGAAAGATGTAACAACCATTTCAAGACACCCAATGCCTTGATGAGCCCAGGAGGCACTTTCTGTTAGAAGCTGCCTAGGCAATTTGATTGTTTTATTCCTGTTGTTTGGAAAGGCAGAGTCAGTCCCTTAATTATCTTAACGATTGTCTCTTTCAGACCCTGAAGATCAACATTGATCATGCTGAGATTTGGGCAGCACCTCATCAAGCCCTCCGTGGTGTTCCTGAGGACAGAGCTGTCCTTTGCTCTGGTGAACCGCAGGCCAGTGGTGCCAGGACGTATCCTTTCCATAGGTGTCTGTGCTCTTGGGAAAAGCAGGAGATGCTCGGGGCGCTTGGAAGGCCAGGTAGGATGCGACACGGGTTTATTCTGAAACCAGGCAGTGATGCTGATCAGAAGATGCTTGATCAGTGTTGCAGAACTGCCGAAAACAGTTGCTTAGCAACTGTGACCTTCGAGGTGAATTTCTATTGACCTTTTCACCACAGAAGATGTATAAACAAACAGGTGCTACTAAAAGCATTTTAAAGTCTATCGGAGGTGGTACTGTTTTATTTCCATATTATGCTAAATAGCATATCCTGCTTCCCTTTTAATAATGTCACTTATTTTTAGATGTGGTAACTTCTTCATGGAGGATTTTCGACTTTTCCTGGCTAAATATACACCATTTGTCAAATACCAGTAGAATCCTGTATGAGACTTTGAAGAATTTTTTTTTTGTGGGACAGATTGCTTTTACTAATTTAGGTGGGAATGGATTAAATAAAGTATCTGTATAGTGCACACATTTTATGATGAAAATATGAAGCCCCATGTTGTAAGTAAAATTCTTGAGTTAGCAACTGTATTGTAACTTGATTATACAAGATGCTCAATATACCTATTTAATGTGTTTTGTAGTGTAGTGTGTTATTGCAATCAAAATTCTGCTGCTCTGTAACTTATGCTGATTTCAGTGGCTGAATGTGTGATTTTTCAGAAATAACCAAGACTGATCACTTTTTCCATAGAGTTTCACGGTAAAATTTTAGTAGGAGCTGAGTCAGGCTATGACTTTGTTTGGGAAAAAAAAGAAGTAGTCTGGAGTTTATTGAAAGTTTTCTTGTTGGTTTTGTAGTTTTATGTTGTTTCTTTCATAATTTAAAATCAAGTAAACTCTAATGTATCTTTTTTAAACCCAAAAATATATTTCTTCTGAAATACGGAACCTTTCTTTCCTCCCATCGCTTCTGTAGATTACAATTGTTCAATACTGAATTTTTCTCTCCACCTGTTTTGAATGGTGTTTGTGTGTATCAGAAGTCAGATCATGGCAAAGATGCATAGACTTCATAGAAACTTTAAAAGTGTTACTGTCTCACCAGTATCTTTTAATGAATAAAATTAACAATTTTTCTGATCTTCGAGTTTCTGAAATACCTGATGTAAATTCAAGGTGATTTGCAGATTTGTCATAACAAAAACCATTTTCAGAGCTATATAAAGACATCAGTCACTGTGCGACGCAGGGCCTCTAAGTACCTGAGCAGTTGCTGTATTGTCTGGATCAGAGAGTAAATAAACTGTTATCTGTTCTGTGTGTGCAGGTTTTAAAAACGATATTTGACTATTTTTTTGAATTAATCAGTTAAGTGAACAATTGCATCTGTTGTTAAAAACAGAGTATTTCTGATAGCATTCTTGTTTTAAAGATTTGTGAGCAGCTAGTAATGACAAGTAAAGGAGCCTATAAAAATTATTACAAGCTTCTTTCCTTCTTAAATAATTAAAGATTCTAAACTCTTGTTGTGTAGTTATTGCTGACTTTTGGCAGATACATTTATTTGCTCAGGGTTTAGTTTTGTTATACCATAATGAGTATTGCAGCTCATTTTATAGTGTCACATTGTTTTAATAGCTTGTGTTGTAATATATAATGTAGTCTTTGTTTCTCCATTGAATAAATGTTCAGGTAATAAAAACCCAGCCCTTTTCCCTTCTCATTACAATAAGAAGTAATTAGGAGAGATCTTGATGTAAAGGCTAGAATACAGTATGTAAAATAGAGCAATTTGCAGTTGTAAGCCTTTAAAGCGTCTGTAAAATGCAGCATTCATCCTGAGACCTGGCAGTAACAAGTGTATTTTCTTTGTTTTATTGCAATAATTTTATCTGCCTTGTCTTTGGCACATGTGTGACTTTTTTCAGTAGAAAATAAAATATTAATATATGTGAATTAGAGTGACAAAGGAAATCAGTTTGAAAGCCATCTCACTCCAGGTGGTGGCTTTAATTAACTAGTAAGATTGAAATTCCATCTTGAAACAGAACATGGGGTTGGGTATTATGAATTTACAGTAATAGTTTTAAAATAAAACTATACTCTGGAAAACTATACTCAGGCTTGTTCAATTAACAGATTGCAAAGTTTTGTTTTGTTTATTTCTAGCTGCCAGTCCTTTGAATTTAGCTTGACATTTGAAAGGCAAATTGTGCTAATAGTAACTAAAATTAGGTACAGTAAGAATATAGTATTTATGGTAAGGAAAGAGTTCTCCTGTTCCTGGACAGAGCTGCCTCATTTTTCCCAGCATTAGACTTCTCCCTAATGGGTGCACAGAGTTCATGCACTCAGGAACCTGTTTGTATTGGGATCTCTTTGCAGTGATTACTGCAGGTGCTTGGATAGGAAAGTGCTGGGTTCTTAATTATTGAGTAAGGGATATCTGACATTAAACTGGAATCTTTAGTTTAATTTAGTTTAGATTTTAGTTTAATTTAGTTTAATTTAGTTTAGTTTAATTTAGTTTAGAGCTACGATGTGCACGTGTGACAGTAGGAAACATTGGCCTCTTCTGGCACAATGAAACAGAGAGCTGCAGGTGGTCAGGGTGCAGGATTAGTGCCTGTTCCCCTCAGGAGATCCAATCCCTTTGCTGTCATCTAGCAGGCGAATGCTTGAGACTCAGAGGTGTCTGACCACAGGCTGTCTGAAGACATTGTCACTTAACATCTCTAATAATAAGGGGTCTGTACCTGCTCTGCTCTTGCCTTGTACTTGTCTGATATCAGAGCAAGAAGGCATGTGGTATTGGGGACAGTCTTGATTAATGAGATACTGGTTTTTGGGGTGTCCTTTTATGATGACTTTCTGTTTTGTACAGAAATTGTATGATTTTGTTCTGGTAATGCATGTGCATTGTTGCAGAGCGAAGACTGGGTGAGAACACGAATACTGTATTCAGTGCACATCTGGGCTGTAAGCATTGGGAGTGGGGAGGAGGTGAGCTGGGTATTCTGGAAGCTTGCTGGGATACCCTTATACAGGTACCCATTCCCTTTTTTACAGTAGTCCTTGTTTCCTCTCAGTTCTGTCAGATTGCTGCTCTGCAGAGAGTGATTGTGAAAAGCAGTTGCTTGCATCTCCTTTGAACAGCTCTGTGGTTGTTTTGGAGGAGGCAGCTATCCAATAGCTGGAGCAGTGCAGGGATGTGTCTATAGTCAGCAAATGCATTGTTTCTGTCACACAAAAGGCACAAGATGAACTGAATCAGCTCATGCAAACAGCATGAGCTCAGCTTCTCCTTGGCTTCTTGCTTGAATTACTTCATTCAGACCCTTGCTGCTTCCATAGTTCCACAGGGCAGATCTGTGGTGCTGTTTGAAACAAATTCCATCTGCTCTTTCACATGGACTTTTTGTGCTTTAATAGGGTAACAAATACCTTGTGAATGACCTACCATCTTATTGATGTTTTCTTAGCCCTGCACCAGAGCTTTACATGGTTTTGCTCACATCTTCAATAAATATGAACTGGGTTTTATCACTGCCTTTCTCATGGTGTTGTGTAGGGTACTTGTTTTCATCTTGTGTTAAATATGAAAAAATAATTTCAACATTATCAGAATCCATTTGGGGACTAGGACTTTTTATTATAAATAAAATTATTCATTAGTTATGTCCAATTTTTTTTTCAGTAGACAAGGTATTGATCTTTAGATTTGTGTTCAGGATGCCATAAGAGGAACTAGCACAAAAGGAACACAGCAACATTTGTAAATTGATTGAATGCAATATGTAATGACAAACAGCAGATCTATGGCAATACTATATTATACAAAGCATTTTTCATCAGTTTATTGAATTGGTTATTAAAGGGAACAGTCATTCCAGCTGGGAACAGCAAGCTGAGGGTTATTGGGACCAAGTAATTTTATAGAAATTTGTGGTGGACACTTTGGCTCCCTTACTAAGGGCACATGTGTGCGTGTAATAAATTAGAATAAACACCTTACAACAACTTTTCATATGGAATTGATTATTAAAAATTTTTTCCATTAAAAAAAGCCACCAAAACAGAAACAAAAAAGAAGACTGTTTTAAATGTTATGTACTGAATTTTGCTGGACTATTTTGTATTGCTCTTTTCATAGACATCTAAGTTTTCCCACCAGAAAGCATTCTGATTGTGGGGAATAGACCATGTATAAAATCCCAAACATATGATATTTTCTGGCAACTTCATCACTACATGGAGTTAATGGTCATTATTTGTTGCCAAGGCCATGTGCTGTTCTGTGAGTTACTGCAGCTTGTTCCTTTTATTAATGAGCAGAGAAAACATTAGTTGAACCAGATGCTCCCTTCCAAGGCTTGCTAACACCCCGAGCTGCAGTGTAATTGTTCTGGGTCTGCTGCAGGGGTGGGACAGGATCCAGGGTCAGTCAATGTGAGAACAGCATCTGCTCTGCTGCATAGTTTGTCTGGCTGGGAGCTCCCTGTCATCTGCTGTCAGAATTGCTGTATTGCTTGAGACTGATGTATTCTGTAGTGCCGCAAATATTTTCCTAATCCTTTCCTTAAAAGTTTTGCAGTTAAAAAGAAATGATCCTTTTGATTAATATTGTTACTTAATATATTTTCAAAGTAATTTTTCATTTAGTTACAGACCTGACAGAGTTTCCATTGAAGATAGCACACTGGAAAGAATAGTAGTATTCTCTCACAAGTTTGGTTGAAACACATGGTATTTATCTTGTACGTGAAATTTTAATTCTTCATAAAGTTACAGAGCTGCTGTTATGATTTTATTTGTACATTACACATTTATCATATCTGTATTTATGCTCCATAATGATGAATTTTATCAGTTTCAGCCTAAATAAGTGTTAATATTTACCATAAAACTAAGATTAAGAAAATAAAATTCAGTTATATTGCAGAATATATAAGTTTATATCTACATATTGTAATAATGTACACTGCATGTTTGCAACAACCTGTTAGACATATCTAATCTTGTGGGAAAGTAGAAAGTAGAAATCTTCTATTTCTGCTCATTACAGAAGCTTCCTATGCATTACTATTATTATTAGTTTGTTTAGCACAATGTTAAGGAGCAGTCATGCTCCTTTTAGCTCTTTAGCTAAAAATAAATGGGTCTGGTAAAGACTTTGTAATTTAAATATGAGGCTGGAGATGCAAGGGAATCACAATGGAGACACAAAATGTTGTTTGGTACAATAAAGCCTGGACTACTTACATGAATTTTTCAAAATGTGTAATAACTCTAGAAGAATAGGGCATTAAGAAGAGGATGCAGTTCCTTTGCTGGTGCGGAAAAGACTTCCTGAATGGGAAGAACAGATATAATTGATGCATGTTATTTGAAAATGGTGGGGAAATATAGAATATATCTCTTCATTAGGAATGCAGAGGAGATTCAGACTTACTTTATGTATTGTAAGTATCTGAAGCTGCTGAGTATCAGTGAAAATTCCTGAATTTTTTTACCTCAGATCCCAAATTAAAGCTGTTCCATGGCTTTTCCTTACTGATCCCTCAAATAGGAGTTATTAATGCCTTACAATGTTTACTTGCACAAATGAGAGTAAGAAAAACAGTTCCTATGCTTAATAACTTTTAGCAAAATTAAGCTATGCTGTGCAGAGGGCAAGGAGTGGGACTGTGCCCTTGGCAGCACCAAGCCAACCAGAGCAGCTTTGATGTATTCTCAAGTTCCCTTCTGGGAACAGGGCTCTCCTCAAGCAGCCCAAAGAATGACTGATCCGCTCTGTGTATGCAAACCACTTGAACTTCTGGGTGATAGAGAGGACAGTTAATTATCTCAGGGCTGGAGTCATTTTGTTTGCAGTCTACAAACAAAGGGATGGTGTTTGACTCATGTTAAGAAATGCTGCTTCTGAAGATAACAGATTCAGGGCTCCGTGCACAAAAGCTAGTCTGTATGACTTATTTGTGGGGATGGAGTTCAACTGTCTCATTTGGTCTGATAAAAATGCTTTCTCTCCCTTCAAATCTTGTCTTGCTTGGAAGGTGCTCGCTGTTGAAAGACGATGTCCTTCACCATAAGGATATACAATTCTGTTTACATTGTTATAGTTGCATTAATATACTGGTATTGATGAAAATCCCATTCTAAATCTTTTATGCCAGTATTGTAAATAGAAAGGAAAAAGAATGAAAGTAATGAAATCAGAAGTATTTCTTGCCAATTTGCAAATGGAGTAAATTGCCAATTAAATTACTTATTTACATGTATTCAGCAGATTAGTGGTAAGAATTTCTCAGATTGTAGCACAACCTACACTGGAAAAGGTGTTAAAAAAGCTGTGTAAGGCCACGTAAGGGAGAAGCAGTAGCTCCTAGGCTGGAGCCTGCTGCATCTTACCAATGCTGTGGAGGACTGAGCAGTCTCTTATTAGTCATGTGTTGAACCAGCCTTCAACCCTGTCTGTGTGGAGAGTAATGAGATCTCTGAAAAACGGGCTTGTAAGCAGTGTCATAATAGGTTGGATCTATGCAATTAAATTTCTTGACTACATTGCTAACAAATACTGAAATTCAGCTAAAAAATTCCATTTCGGTTTTTGTCTACTTGCTTTCATTCACCTGTTTTTCATCATCATTGATTGGAACTTACAAATGTCTTAAACCACATTATGTATGAACCTCTCTACTGCTTTGTGTGTTTCAGGGGCACTCACTTTCCAGTTCTGAAGGTGGGTTACTAATGTGTGTCTTCTAAAAGTGGAACTGCTTGTCCTTATGAGCTCCAGGGACATGCAGAAGGGCTCCCATTTTGTCATGTTTACCCTCATTATCAATTTTTAAAGCATGTTACAACTATAGTTTCAAAGTAACTGAAGTGAACCTCCACTTTAAGGTTTCTGTCATTGGGATGACAGAAATACCTGGTAAAAAGAATTTATTTTAGCATAGCAAGAAACCTGGCCAAATGTTTAGTGAGAAAAGCCTCGGTCTAAGGAGTTGGAAGAAGTCAAGCTTAAAAAGCAGAAGAGCAAAGCAATGTGGAAGGATATGAAATTAAGTGGTAGCAAACATTTGTATGAAAAGTGGCAGGGAAACTGAGGCAGGACTCAGAAAACGTTAAATGAGTGTTTCCTTTGAGGTTTAATACAATAATGGGCATTCTTGTTTAAAAAACTGTGAAGTCCTGTTCATCTTATTACTCACTACAGCTACCTGAAAGGAGGTTGTAGAGAGGTGGAGATCAGTGTCTTCTCCCAAGGAACAAGCAATAGGACAGAGGAAGTGGCCTGAAGTTGTTCTGAGGGGGGTTAGATTGGACATTAGGAAAAATGTGTTTGTCGAAAGGATTGTCCAGCCCTGGCACAGCTGCCCAGTGCAATGAGGGGGTCGTCATCCCTGGAGGGATTTAAATGACATGTAGATGTGGCACTTGGGTACATGGGTTAGTGGTGGCCTTGGTAGTGTTGAGTTTTAGGGTTGGACTCAATGAGATGAAAGGTCTTTCCCAACCTAAACTATATGATTCTATGATTCTATAAATAATGAATACTTTTAGGCCAGCAGTTACTTTCTGGTCTAGTAGAGAGCAAATTTGTAATTGGTGTGGTTATTGAACAAACCTGTAATTTTATCCTTTTTATCACATCAGTAAAACCCAAAAAAATAAACAGATGGTAGACTACAAATACAGAGGAGGTATTTGCTGCTGTTGCACTTTTGACACTATAGAAAAAGTATGTAACTGCATCAGTAGCAGATAACCACAAGCTTTGCATTCAGGTACCAATTACCATGAACTTTAGAAAAGAAAGGAGGAAAAACCAAATTTTATTTCCTCAGTTTATAACTGGATTTAAGTTCAGGTTTTTTTACTCATTTAAGTAGTTTCTGGTTAATGAAGGAGATGACAGTTACAAGCCATTCCTGTTACAGTTTGTGCACCTTTTGCTATATTCCTCAATATAGCCATTAGAAAGTGATATGCAGCACACACACAGTTAACCAAGTCTGGGCAAGGTATTGCATGACTTGCTCTTACAGCAGAATATAATGAAAAGAGATGATTGGAATACATGGTTATTCATAATAGACATCACACAATTACCATAAGTAATGAAATACGTGCAAAATCTCCATTTGTAATGAGAATAGATTTGCTGGAAAGTCAATTGGAAATTCCATTTATTGCTTATTGTTTCCAGCATATTGGTATATTTTGTGCTAGTCAGTGTAATACAACTATGTGTTTACTTCAGGAAGATATTTTTGAGAGGCATGTGGCATGAACTTCCTATTGCAACTCCTAAGAGGAGATCCAGTGATCCAATGTTAGTCATCTCTTCTCCTTGCTGTGAAGAGCTTAATATATAGTATTTTTCCATTGAAACATACATTAATATTCCTTGGCATACCATAATTATAATCTGAAGAAGATATTTCATAATTTCACAAGTAACCATTTCGTACTCCTTATATTTAGAGGACCTCTATCATGGTTTAACCTTGGTCAGCAGCTAATCACTGGTTCCCCTGCAGCAGGAAGAGAGAGAGAATTGGAAGGATAAAAATAAGAAAACTCAGCATTTGGTATAAAGACAGTTTAACAGGTAAAGCAAAAACTGTTCACATGAGCAAAACAAAACAAGGAATTAATTCTCTTCTTCCCATGGGCAGGCAGGTGTTCAGCCAGGAGAGCAGGGTCCCATCACATGTAACAATTGGAACACTGCCTCCCTTCCTTCTTCCTCCCATATCTTTTTCTGTTTCCTTCTCCTTTCCTTAGCTCTATATGCTGACAGTGACACCACATGGTCCGGGATATCCCTTGGGTCAGTTGGGATCAGCTGTTCCAGCTGTGTCCCCCTCCCAGCTCCGCACAAGGTGGGGTGAGGAGCAGCAAAGCAACAGCAAAAACATCCCCGAGCTGTCGATGCTGATTCCAGCACAAATCCCAAACTGCATCCCAAACTGCCCCATAGCAGGTCCTGTGAAGATTAACTCCACCCCAGCCCAAACCAGTACAACCTTCAGCAATGAAGAGGGAAGTAAAGGGCATGCCATGCACATGAGAAATAATCAGGAATGCTCTCTAAACATACAGGAATGAAGGAACAGGCCACTGTGGTGTGCCAACCTAGTGCCTTCTCCGGAACATAAAGAGTGATCTATAATGCCATAGCCTGATCTCTTCAGACTGCCTGGTGTAGATGTCAGTCCTTTGAGGGTAAAGCCAATTTACTGTATTCCTTCAGTGAGTGGAGAGAGTCGAGTCACCAACACAGATTTCTTCAGATGCAACTTAAGGAAAAAGGAATATCTTGAGCACGATTGCTTTCCTCTGACATGGTACTAGACTTCTATATACCTGTGTAAAATAGCTTGGGTTTTGAGATGCAAGGCCTCAACTCTGTTGGGCTTCACCTCTTCTGGCATCTATTGTTTTTAGGTAGGACAAAGTCCTTCCTTCCCTGTTTTCCTCCTCTCCACCTCACAGCACAGGTAACTCATACCCAGTGATGTGTTTTCCCCCACTGGCTGCTCCGAAGGGGAGCATGTACAGGATCTCCCACGTTCTGTGTGTCCAAAGCTGCTCACCTGTGCTCCTTCTATTGTTCAGGGAACATTTTCCTCTGTGGTTTGAAGTGGTAAGTGAGACTATCAAGTACAGTGATTCCAAAAGGCCCCATAATTGCTTTGCAGAGCTTCAGCGGAGGGTCAAGCACCTTCTCTGAGCAGGTAATTGGGTAAATTATGTTTTATTAAGTTGTCTTGTGTAAAGTTAGATACCAACATAGCAGACAATTGAGGCTTTGTTGTAAAATGAGGCTACAGTAGGAAGTGGAGTGCATAATTCATAGATACAGATGCATTTCACTTTATCACTCATACCATATCTGGGTTTCTACGGCTGCACAAGTGTGCATAGTCTGCTATTCATTTGCTAATGTATTTTACTTGTTGCTGTTCCTTGTAACCTGCTGACTTCTACTGCTTCTAATCAAAACATGAAAACCTCAGCATCTCTCAGTGATCTCTCTGGAGCAAATGTTCATATTGAACAATAAAAGTTGAATATTCCCCTTCTGATGCTCCAGTGTAACATTGTACTGCATTCAGATGAATGATCTCTCTACAAAGGCTGCCTAAGAGCAGTTACTTTTAGTTTGGGGTTCAATGATCTTTTCCTGTTAGTAATTGGGAATGTATTGAGATGGCTTGTTGCTGTTTGCTTCATAAAATTAGACATTGTGTGCAATGAGTATGAGTTTAAGTAGGTGAATTTGGAAATTCTGCTTTTTATGCAGCCTAGTCTGATGAACTTTGTGTATCAGAATACAAGATATTCTCTGATGTGTATGTAAAAATGTAACTACTTATGAACATATTTTAAAAATGTGTCATTGTTTCACTCAGTATTTCTTTTTCTGTCACTCCCAGGTAGGATATGCCTAGTTGTAGGGAAAGAATATATGATACAGATTATATATTTAAATTATGCCATAGAAATGAACGTTGCCAGAATTCAAACATTGAAGTTGAGGCGCTGTGAGCACACATTGCAGGAACACTTTCTAAGGCTCGGTTTTTTTAATGATGTTTTAGTTGGATAAAGCCTAACTCATTTGGGATTTAATTCACTTTACTACCTTCATACACCAAAGATAAAAGTGAGAAAAAATATAGCGAGGACATCGCTCAGTAAATAAACTGCATTCCTGGCTTAGAAGAATCCTAGAGCCAATTGGAAAATATTACATTTCGGGTGACACTATTGAGTTCAAAATCTTGTGTGATTTGGGGAGCAAGAGGAAGAAGGGAGAAGTAGAGAAAGGGGAAAGGGAAATAGGTTTGTATATATGGGAACAAAATTTCCAGGAATAAAAGTCTTAGATTAACAATGGCACTAATAAGAGCTATAGCTGTAAATCTGAATCTGGGGATTCCTGAACTATGAGCAGTGATTTTTTTTTAATATTTAGAGTAAACTTTGTGACTGAAAAAAATTGCTGGTGATGAGGAGCATTTGTTATTATCTGGTACTTTGAAATCAAGATTGAACTTCTCTTTAAGGTTAATAAGAAGCTGTTATCTATATGGAGGAATGATAATGATGGAATCTGGGTTGACATGGAGGAATTCAGAATAGTTTCTTTTTCTCTCACTCGCTGACTGATATGGCCTGTTAGTAGGACAACAATGAGCTGTGACATTTTTTGCCATTCTCAAGCCTTCAAAATGGAATTTCATCTTCTTTAGAAGAAAGATTGATATAAAAAGGAAGGGGAAAAGGTGCATTAGGAAGTGAAGTCAAGATAATTGGATAAGGTTTCAAAGAAGAGGTGGGTTTTCTTTTTGAAGTGGTATCATTTAACTTTGAAAATAGTAATGGAGAATTACAAATAAAGCAGCTTTATTGACCTCTTAACCTCATATTCCTGACAGGAGCTTGAAAGGAAACATAAAGTTACTCTATTTCTAAATATCTATTAATAGCTAATTTAGAATTTGTTAAAATTCTGCTTAACTCACATATTAGTGATTGTATTTCCATACGGTTTAACAGTTAACTTCTGTGAATTGCATTCATTGTAAGCAAAAATTAAATTAATTTTAACTGCATCTGAAAAAAAGTCTGATGTTTTGGGATTTTAACTGCCTGATCATGAGGACATAGCAGGGTACCTCTGCCAAGCTTTACCTACCTGTTGAGTGTTTGGTGCAAGGACTACCAGCAATGCTGCAAACCATCTAATGCTTTCTTGTTAGAGCCAATTGCCTCCTGTCTCAATGTTCTGTAGAAAATTTTGGCACATTTGCAAAATGAAATTGCATGTTTTTCCCCCTGCCAATTATTTTAACTCCAGGTCGTGCAAATTAAAGACAAAATTAAGGCAAACTTTTAAATTCAATTTGCACAGCTCTGTTGTGGTGGAGATAAATTTTGTTGGGAGTGAAAGCTCTGTAAACACTTTGAAAGAGGATAAATGTATTTTTCAAATGACTCTCCATAAAAAAATTTGGTGAGAGACTTGAGACATGCCTGCTTACACTGAGAACCAGAGGACTAACAGAGTATTGCAAGAAAGTTTTTTTTAGGTGTGTCTTTTTTCTTCTGCAGTCATTTTGAATGAATGCAAAGCATGAAATTTCAGCCCTTCTTAGGTAGTGAGAAGACTTTCAGGATAAAAAAAAGTCACTTAATTAATATCTACTCATGTGGAAGGATGCTAATGACATTTCTGATCAATTATTGTTTCCTTACTATGACCCTATCAATATTAATAAAATAAGTTATACTTGCTTGTCTTTCAAAAAATTTCTGAATTTGACCTGGAGAAAGTTCATCACAAAAATACTGGGGAGTTGTACAATTCTATTTTTATCAGTGATGTTAATGGAGCACTGCTGACTTAACATAGTATTTTGCTGAGGCTATTTTAGCTTAGAAAGCAATGAAAGTTTTCACTTTTTCCCTTGTGTTCCTTAACAAAATAAAATTAAATGCATCTAATATAAATTATGACTTATTTATAAATACCTGTGGTATTGAATATATTTTTTAATGTGGAGAAACATCCTTGTTAAATTAAAGGACACAATGGTTTTTATAACATTTATTACATCTTTATATACAAATCTTAAGCTTATTTGACCCATTTTTAAAATGTAGGGACACAAAATGTCAAGTTGAGTTTGTTTTTTTTTTCCTGTGTATGTGAATGATAATCTTAATCCAAACCTCCAGTGATAATCTTGATCCAAACCTCCAGTGTGAGTCCAGTTCAGGCTTTATTCATTCCTATATAAGAAAAATCTGGTCCATTTATCTGGCATTTACAGCAGCATTGCTTGTTTTACTCTAACCCTCGTGTGTGGTGTGGATTCTTTATTCTTGTTGAGGATGGGTTTTTAACATTCCTTGGTGTTTTAGAAGCCCGTGGATTTATCTGCTCATTTGTATCTGTTCCAGTGCTTGCAGAGTAGCAGACAGTCTGTAAAACTGACTGCTAAAACCAGGGGTATTTCTGTGTGCAAATCAAACAGATGATATTATGTACCTGCCGTAGGTAAGAATTGAGAGAATTATACGTGGGATGTCTTTGGAAAAGTAATGGGGTTTGATCTTCCTAATTTAAATACCAGCACACATAATAATGAGTATTTTTATATGAAACAGATACAAGGAATCTGGCACTACTAAATGAAAGGGTAAAAAAACCCCTGTTTTAACTAAGCAGTAGAAATGCAAGGTCCTCTTCTGTGCAACGGTTGGATGGCTGTTGTACCTATGTATTCCAAAAATCTACTGCTTTTGAGATATTCCTCTGTTTATTCCACCTGGGTGCATGGTGAGGGAGCAGGGGAAAGGAAATTATGTGCAATTCAGCTTTGAATCTTTTCTCAGATCCCGCCTTGATCTTTAACCATCACATTGATGAATTTAACTTTGTACCTCAGCTAAAGTGTTGTCCATAGGGGATCATTTTATATTGCCTACAAGATAACAGAGTAAAGGAAATAATGTGATTTGATAACTGTGTTTTGTCACGATTGAAAAGGCACAGAGAGATGCTCTATTTGTCTTTTTAAATAATGAAAGTTGAATCAAGATTGTCATCTGATCTGTCAGAGGATTCAGCAGCAATAACTATCTTCCATCTCATTACTTCTCCTTCTCTTTTTAAACCTTTTAATCTTTGCAAGAAAAGTTGTCAACTGCTGTACATCTCCAGTGTTTGTTGTGCCCATTTACTGGACATAAGTAAGGATACGTTCTTACTTCTAAAGCCTTCCCCGAGTTGGTGATTTTGTGAGGAGATGACAGTGTTCTCACCTGTCAGACACCTCCTATGTTCCTTATCCCTGCAGGTTTCAAGAAAAAAACCTAGTAATTTACCAAATCCATGCTCTTTATCCCTTCAGGTTTAAAGAGAGAAAAATAATGATTTATCTAATCTAATTCTGGTTTTAATTCATATTTTGGTTTAAAATGGTGTTAAAGGTTTTTTCTTCCATATTTGGTGGCTTAGATTTTTCAGACCCATTGCTGAGATCATGTTGCTGTGATAATTGTTTCCACTTGTGGGCTGGGGCAATTTCATTAACTCTAAAAAGATCAGCATTTGTCCTTCTTAGCAAGATGTGCATACTTGTTATTCTTAACACTGCACCAGTTGGTCAGTAGTCACAGACTGTTGTTCATTTCTACCTACAAGGGGTAGAAGATAGCTTTAAGAGTAAGATACTCTGAAACAGAAGGAATTTGAGAATATTTCCCAGTTGGAATTCACATATTTGGGAACATGTGACCATTAAAAACATGTATTTAAAAATTTTAGCTTAATTTAAAAACTGAAAATGCCACTACAAATGCTGGTTTTTAGGCAACAGAAAAGGAAGAGAAACAGTGTGGAGGTATAAAATGTGTTCTGTGTTTCTCAGGAGAGACAGTGGACCTTTGACTGTCCCACTGTTGCAGGGCTGAGGAGGTTCCCTGTGAGTTTCTTGCTCCATTGTCCTTGTTCCTTGTATTGGAGTGCAGTGAAAGCCAGCAGACTAATCTAAAACTAATTTTATTCCAAATCTTGAATCTAATTTTTGTTGGTTGTCCATTGGGCTGCTACACTCTGCAAAGCCTCTGCTGTCAGAGCCACCGAATTCTCAGTATCTGTTTACGAAGGTCCTTTGTGACATCCTAATTATATTTCATGACAGTCTTGCTTTGTTCAGGATAATAATGAAACGGAAAACTTCCAAAATTTGTTTTAATATAAACACATATTATATGCAACACAGTGATAAGCCTCGTAAAAGTTCCATTCCTGTTGAGTAATTAAATATCATTACCTGTAGTGACTGCTGGATTGTCTGTCGTTTGTTAAGGAAAGGGAAGCATAAGTGTGCTGCATATACTGAAAGCAATTCAATTTGCCAAATTAGCAGCAAGGTTTAAGATTGATTTCAGTTGCATGATTCGTCTTGTGATATTAGTTGTTTTGTGCCTTTTGATGTAAAAATATTAGCGCTAAAATGTTTTTTGTTTTATATTGTTGAGACTTAATTTAACTCTAAAACTTTCTATGCAGATTCAGTTCAAAATTAAGTTTAAAATACCTATCCCATATGAAAGAAAAGAAGGCAGTCATTATCTTTCTGTCCTCTTCCTTGGACTGCTGGGCACACTGAATACCAAGGATGTGACACAGTCTGCTGTTTTCTTTAGGGCTTAAATCTGCTCTGTTAGACACTGATGCCCGGGGCCTGGCCTTCACCACTGTGCAGTATTTGGTAATAAGGATGTGATGGTGCAGTTGGCACTGACAAAAGGAAGTAAAGAAGTAATTAATTAGGTTTGACTCTGCAGATGACAGTGTAGCTCAGAGCACGTCAGGCTATAAAAATACCACAAACGATAGACATTTGGAAGTAGTTTCCAAAAAGTGAAAAAATGTCTTTTTACTGGAAAATAATTTTACTGAAGCTGGAGAAAGAGTAAGGAATAACTTAGAAACTGGTAGACTATTGCAAGTTCCCTCCAATACCTTTTGGCAGCTACCAGAGATTTAGAACAGTGAAGAATAGGTAATGTGAAGGAAAACAGTATTTTTTCCCAGTTCTTCAGAAAGCAGAGAAAGATAATTAAACTTAAATAAACTCTTTAGATCAGCTAGTTGTATATGATGGCAGTTATTTGCTCAATTAAAATGTCTCAATTTATTCTCCAAAGTTGTATTTTTTTGGTTGTTTCAGCTATTTTTCTGTAAATTAGGGATGCCAACAGACATACATTGCTTTGTGTATGAGGCTGGACTAATAGGGAGAAGGAAACCCTCCTAAAATAATTTACTCAGGTCACGTTCAGCAGGATTCTTGAAATTTTGCTGAACTTCTCCAGTTTCATACATGACTGAGTTGATTTTGATTACTTAAAAGCAGATTGCCCATCAGTGGTTCAAGCTAGATAAAGAACTGAAGAACATAATTGCTGTAATCTAATAAATTTTCTTCTTTTCCCATACATAAAATACTGTAATAAATGAAAGACAATCTGAAAGAAAGGCTGGTTTGGTCTTTTAATGTTAGACTCAGAGACTCATTTAGGAAGCAGCCAATTTGTAGCTAAGAGGAAAGTTGGATTTTAATAAGCCTTTTGTAATCTGGTAAACTACACCAATCAAAAAAAGGTCATGTCCCTACTTGTACTTTTTGTAGATTTTAAACATATTTTTCCTTGTATTAATCTTTCCATTTCTCTGCCTATTGTGTATGTGTCTCATTTAGAACATTGTGGTAGAAAGGGCATTCTTAGTAGAGTCACAAGGACTATGATTTCTTAAAGAGTCCACTTAAATCAATACATAGCTACTGATAGCTGCTTAAGAACCTCTTATTGTTTTTCTTCACAATTGTTTTGATGGGAGCAAAAAAAAACTTGTATTCATGCAAAACAAGTATTTTAGATTACTTCCTGTAGTAGTTCGGTAGTAACTATTTACACTGATAACCTGTGCTGAGTGTAGTGTTTTTGAGTGTTAGGTATCAGTGAAATAGAACTCTTTTAACCCCACAGCTGAATATGCTCCTTTCATTTTTCTTATATTGGTTTTGATCCACTGCAGCAGATTTTGAGTTGTGTTGAGATAAACTTTAAATCATTGCTTTCAAGAAGAGGAAAATATTACTGACAAGTTTTCTCGTCTCTTTTTCTGTCTGTTTCCTTGCATAAATGCTGCATTCTCATTTTGAATCCAGATAGCTTTAGTCAGCAATCAGTTTCCTGTGGCAGTTTTGTCCCTGTGTTTGAGCCCTTGTTAGGATCACTAAGTGACCCATAGTAACAGCAGATAATATGATAAACTTACTTGGTGTGTGAAGAACGTGGTGTTTTTAGGTGTATTAAGTGAACTCACTTCACATCAGGATTTGCTAGAGCTGAAGAACTACTGTTTGAAGTTTCAATATATTTCTTTGTCATGAGTGAATATTCAAGATCATGATCCTTCTTTTAAATGGAGATGCATCACACAGACTCTAAAATCTAAATGATATGTGCTAGTTTCATTTGGAAGTATAATTAAGGTGTATAATGTCATTTAACTGTTTAATGAACTCTGCATAATGTAATGGAATACAAATATTTGACCTTCCTGACAGTGACTGATGGATTGAAGTTGCACAGCATGATATCATTAGAATGTCAAATAACATCATTATTCATGATTATCAGGAATTATTCAGGTGAAATGGCAAATGTAATGGAAAGCTATTATTTTTGTGGGGGCCGCAGATTGACTTTCTTTGTCAGTACCAGTATTTTGATGATACAGGGGGAAGATACTCAGATTTATTGAGCTACAAAGAATTAATGTTATAGGTTAAACAAATGTCAGTAATATCAGAAAAGTACTTTCAATAGGTCATGTCATGTATTAAGTGTCTTAAGAGTAACTACTAGAGGTAATGTTTTAACTTCTGCTTTTACTTCTGCTAAAAATTAAAGCCATCTTTAGATTACAGGGGTTTGCAGCATAAAAATATATCAATAACCACTATTTTCTGGCTGACAATTTTGTTCAGCAGAAAGGAAAAATACCATATAGAGTCTTTACAGTAGAACTGCAATTTCACCCTCTATTCTCAGAGGCCTAAATTCAGAGCCCAGCCCTTTGTTCTGAGAGAATTTAAACTGAAATCACAACAAGGTGTTATCCCATCACTTAAACTCTCAAGAAGTTGATAGCCTGGATCAGGAAGTACCATGTACTTTGGAACAGGCCACTCATGCCTAAAGCTGAGCACGCACTTTGCAGTTTGTTGAATTATGGCCTATAGAAATAAATGCTGAGTAACCTCTTTTGATTTTGGTTAATTAAGATCTTACACCTGAGACATGAATGAGCTGTGAAAGTGCATTTTGCCTGTTGGGACAAAAACTGTAACAATGTTTTATGACATGCTTTTGCTGAATGTGAGTCATGCCAAAGGTTACGTTTTGGCCCTGACCTGCAGATACCAACCATGCTGTTCTCTCCAGTGGGAAGTTGCATTGTTGCCTTTCCCTGAGCTTAGAATTAAAAGCCAAACACAGTTAAGAGGGGAAAAAAGGGTTTTACCTCTGTATTTATTCAAGGATCCTTTGGCGCATCACATCCAGGTAGAAAGCACCCCTGAATGCACACTGAGAATGCACACCCAAAAGTGCCCACCAGGATGCCCACTCCAAAAATGCACCAGGGTGCCCCCCCTGAACAATGCACTGCACTGCTCAAAAGCCCAAATGCATCCCGCCAATGATTCCCATATGCAATTATAGACCTTGCAAATCAGCATATCTATCAAAAGACTCCCCAGTGAGAGGCTCAAGAGAAGCCTCGTCTTGAGGAACCTTCCCCCCGGATGGGCCTATCTTAGTTTACAGAATGTGTTCTGGAGAGGACCTTGGTGTCTGGGGCTTTCTGACCCAACTGCGAGGCTTCCAAGATGTTTGGTCTCTTGGCTTAACAGAACTTTGGGTCTAAGCTCGTTATCAGACTTAGGGAATTACAACTATGTGGGCTAAAAGCACTAAGGATACATGCAAAGCTGTATGAAAGGGTATATGAAAAGGGTGTATGAGAGGGCTATGTGACAAAGCAAAAATCATCATGGTATCAGCAGTGCTTAAGAAGGACCTGAAGGAGCAGCTGGTGTTCACAGTGAAAACAGGATGAAGTTGCAAAGTATTTAACTGACTGCACAGAACAGGCAGTTTTCTCAGGATTCCTGGAATTTCCGTAGAGTTGGGATGGTGATGGTGGTGGTGTCTATAATGAGTATTTTGTACACAACTTGGCTTTTATTACTAAGAGGTGGTCTAGAGACAGGTCAGTGGCTGCAGCATGGTATGGGTAAGGGCAGAGCAAACACTGAGTGATCAGGAAAGATGTGTGGTGGTGGTTGCATGATGTGCTGTAGAGATACACACATTAATGTCATTTTAGTGTTGAGACAGGATTGTGCCTTGCCTTTGGGTTATATGTTAGGTGTTGGTAGGTTTAGTCAGGGATAGGTGTCCCTGCTCACTTCCTAGCACAAGCACTTCTGTACTTTGAAGCTTTAAAAATATGTGATTGACCATTGTAGATAGCTAAGACTAACCACCATCCTAATTTCTATAGCTGCCTAGGTAAACACATGCTGTCTGAAGATATTAAAACTACTGCCTTGGTGAGGTACTCCTACAGATTAACCACATACAATGAAATTTAGCATGGAATTTAGTACAATTGGTTTTTATTTTACTTCCCTGTTGAATTTTGCAATTTCTGTTAAACTCTATACAGTCTCAGAGGAAGCATCCCTTTTTTTACCCTCTCTTTTTCCCCCCCTGTAGATACACTGACAGTAATTTGGAGTGCTTCTTGATTTGTATATTAAACCTAAATTGCAATCCTAATGCTCTAATTTACTTTTTGTTCATGATGCGCAAGTCTTAAAACCCAGCTGAAGTTGGCAGCTTGGGAATTTATGGGGAAGGATATTTTCTCTTAAGTGCCTCTACAATGTAAATGTGCTTGAATGGGTTGACAGAAGGCCAGTTGATATCCAGTACCTATTTTCGGGGCGTTAAAATCTGAGTATTCTTTTGCTCCCTGCTGCTCTGGGCTGCTACCTCAGTCAACAGGTTTTCAATCTCACCAGAACTCCCACTTCACAAGTTGTCAAATGACTGCTCAAGCAGGAAATGGGAACCTTGAACATGGCGTGTATGATTTGAGGTATGTGTTATTACCAGGGAGCTGAAAAGTAGCCTATCCTTGGATATGCAAAAGATGGTGAGGTGTACAGATTAGGAAAGTCTGTCAATGAGAGAGAAGTTATTGTTGCCATATTTTTTTCCTTTTTAAAGCACTGGGATACAATTACAAAACTTTGATGGGGTTTGCCAGCTCTTCATCCCCCCAGCAGCTGGGTGGGCAGTGCCTTACATGCCTGGGGGGCTGCAGCTGCAGCAGTGGTGTGGCTTGGTGGCAGAATGGGGACAATGTTTATCAGATGCTTCCAAGTTGAATGTTGTGCATATACAAAGTGTGTTGCTCCTCTGAATACAGAGGATCCTGGCTTGCAAAGCAGTTCCAGAAGAAAAATCCTTGTGCCAGCAAGCTGCAGGCCAGAGCCAAGGGCACTGACCGAGTCACGTGTACAACATAAACAAATTCCTATGTGATTTTCAATATCATGTTCTGTTATTTTATTGCACTTAGCTTACAGACAGAATAAAACAAACAGAAGACCAGTCAAGGTGGTGCTGATTTGACCTCTGTGTACTGTTGTGAATAGTCCTTATTAATTTAAGGTCTTTCTCCTTATTCAAATGAGGTCACTTAATAAAACTAGCTTTGAGTAGAACTTTCTAGGAGCAGATGCTGTATTTATATAGCAAAAATATAATTTTAAAGCTTTATGAAATCATAATAAGACATTATTACATGTTACTGTCTTTGGTTACACATTTATAATTTATTCTAAATAAAAGGAATGATGTATGTGTGGGGTTTTTTCATAGATTCAACTGTCTTTCCTAACTGAGGTTTCCAGTTTGGACTAAATTTGCAAGGAAAGAAGCATAAAGGATTTTGGATATGAACATTTATCATGTGTGTATCATGATAACATTTACATTTTATACTTTATCTTTAGGCTGGAAAAGTTAATTCCCTGCCAGATTTGGCAGAGGGGCAGATTGTATGTCAAAAGCAAGTAGGTGGCAGAGTGGAGGAGAGATACTAATGGTGACCCAAAATGAAGATTTTACAGGGTATTGCCTTTTATTAGACAGTAGAGAAATTACACTAAACTGATTCCCTGAGGCATAGATCCATACAAAAACAGTTTGAGTTTGGGTGGGTTCTTAAATTACTTTCACTGTTTTTCAAACCCTTTGTTTATTGTATCATTAGTAAAATAGAAATGAAGAATGTCTTCCTATTTAAGAACCATATATCTCTTGAAGCCTTTGAAATATTTTACTAAGCATATAATATTGTAATCACCCTATAGCTTAATATACATCTGAGAATGTAATTCATATATTCAGATACTCCTGGTATTGTTGATCAGACGTGTTTTATTTTCAAGAAGCTGCAGCACTAGTACAATATAATTTAGCTGATTCTGTTCTCAGGTTAGTTTGTTGCTTTAGTCCAATGCTTGTGCATATGTTACCTTGCTTGATGACATGGGAAAAATTGAAATGGATTAAAATGCATTTTAATGAATTATAGTTACCTGTATTCATAAGATGTATTGAAGTAGAAATAGCTTTGTGAGCCATTACAATTATAGGAGCAGATCTAAATTCTGTGAGGGTTATATTTATCTCAAACTGAATGATAAGAGAAACTGAGTTATGATATGGAAAATAAACATGAGATTTAGTCTTTTAACCTTTCCTGCGTAGGTGACTCGGGTTTTCCATAGGAGGATATATCTGCTATAGACTTTACTTGAAAGAGGACTAATTATGCATATGTGCTGTCCTTTATCTCTGTGCAGAGTCTCTCAACTGCTTTTCCTTTGGTTATACAGGCCAAACAAACAGCAAACAAAAAGAAAAGCACTAATTTAATGATTACTAGTTGCCTCAAAAAATAGTAGGGTGGAAATTTCATCTCATCAATTTTTATGGCTGTTATTGGAGTCAGGGACTGTGTTTAGTACATACTTTGCACTTCAATTGTTAACAACTGCTTTGTTCCATCTTGGAGTCTCAGTCTTTTCTGCTGGCTTGTAGGGATTCTCAGGTCTCTTATAGAGGGTTTAACGGAATGATAATCAGATTTGATCTAAAAGATACTGTTTTCCTGTATAATAAAGAAAATCTCCAGTCTCCTAGGACTTGCTTTCTTTTGTTTTCCATCCTGCCTGACCATAGATCCAAGTACAAGTTTCACATACTTATTATGAGGCTATTTATATTCATGACTATTTCTATATAGAAGCAACAAAATGGACTTTTGAATAATACCTTCACTAGAATTAAAAATAAGCTTTTAACAAGACTGTTGTTTTGATGTAAATATGGTGTAAGGAGAACACTGCTTCATCTTAAGGATACTGGTATTTGAATTCAACCTTTTTTCTTCATCTTCAGGGTATGTTGATTTTCCAGCAATGTAGGGCTGTGTACTGTAAACATAAAGAGATACTAGAATGATTACACATAGAGTACTTCTCTATGTATAAATATCTTTTTAGTCTAGTTTAGGCACTAGAACAAGTACTGTTGTAATGGCATATGTAGTTCTGTTCCTGATGTAGTAAATTTTAAGGGATCAATAACAGCTTAAAGACAGAATTAGTAGCTACCTCACATGTCTCCATATGAATGTAATGGCTGTCTTGTCTGTGAGGAGCTGATGGCTATAAAATGAAATGCATTTAAATAAATGCCTAAGGATGATTAAAATATCATACAGAACCAGAGCACTTCAGCTGTAGATAGTCATTAAATTGACCATTAATAACTTACAATATAAGGGAATATTACTGTATTCATAAATTTTGCATGCAAATTTTATTAAGCTGGCATATTATATGAATTGATTCCCTGACACCTTCTCTCTGTGGCTGTATAGATAATAGCATCTTGTAGGAATTTTCTATAATCTGGAATTCTGATTGACTGTTGCCAGCTAGAAATCAGAGTTTTGTTCTGGGTGGCAAGTCTTTGAAACAGCTGGCAATCACAGAACATAATTATACTGTTGTGTTTAGAATGGCCATAATGGTTTTTCAGCATTTCTGTCACAAACTCCTTTTCTTCTAGTGCTTGTAACTTGAACTTAAAAACATTCTCAGACCTGTCAGTTATGATTACAATGTTTTTAACCTGCTCTGAAGAGCAGCTTTGGTGACACCTTGTATCCAGCCAGGATCACCCCACCACAATTCCGTATTTGCTAAAGGTATGTATGGAGCTGTGTGTGCTCACACACAAATGAACACCCCTTTTATATTTGTAAAACCTGCCCAGTGTTGTCAGGCCTTCAGTGACATTTCTTATACGTGAATTAAGAGTAAATATCCTGAACTATAAAATACGGTATATCTTTATCATGTGATAATATCATTGTAGAATGCTTTCTAATACAGTTTAGGGAGAGAACTTGGTAGGACATAGCAATACTAACCTATAAAAGTTCTCTTTATTAAAAAAATAAAATAGTTGGAAATAATTCAGAATTAAAAGTTTGAATCTGATTGTTTCCACAACATAAACTTAGGTCAATTTCAATTGCGTTCAGGAAAATACAATAAGTAGATCATAAGGAAAGTTTAATTTCTGTGGCTTGAAAGTATAATTTCTCTAGTATGAAAATATCTCCTGCTGATGAATTTCATCTTTCATACAAAGTGTGAGTGTTTCTCAACTGGAATATGTTTTAGTTTTTAGAAACGTTAAAGTAAACTTAACCAAAAGGATAAAGTTGAAATGTTTTAAGCTTATCATAAGGTGAGAATTCATTTAAACAAGTCACCTGTAGGAAATGTTACTCAAAGCAACCTCTTCTTGCAATATGTTTCCATTTTAATATGAGGTCTTTTTTCTACTGAAAGCAAGTTTCTGAACAAAAGCAGATTGTTAAGGTTTGCTTAGAAATAACAGATTGCCAGAAAGGTGGTAAGGAAACTCTAGTTCTTTGCCAAATTCCTTACTCTCATTGTCCCTTTGTGAAAATCTTCTGCTTATGCTTTCTTCTATAAGAAATATTCTGAGTTATTTAGAAGCAAAGACTTGTCAAAGGAACAACTTGTAAGGTGCAAGGCTTATGTATCTAGACTCATAAGTAACAGTTAAATTCATATTTCTAATCAGAACTACGACGCAGAGCAGGGCCATTTTGGAGGGCTCAAACAAAAAGTACAGTAAGAGAGTTCTGCATTAAGAAGCTTTCTACATGTCAGCTCTTTGAAAGGCGGTGGTTTTTAATTGTTTTCCCATTTTACACTTGTATTAGCACTGGGGCTGAGGCTGTGTTCCTGGTCAGTGATGCGAGTGCTCTGAGCTCCAGTGGGTGCTCAGCACACACAGCCCAGCCTGAGGCTGAAGTCACCATCAACCAGACTGCTCTGGCTGAGTGAGGGTTATCCAGTGCTCTTGGCTTTACACATCAGTTATTCATAGGTGTAAGATGCTCACCGAAGTTTAAGGACATTGCTAGCAGCACCTTCTTTGCATGATTTGGCTGTGGGATGCAGGCTTTTTCTCCAAGCTTCTTCAGCCTAAAGCAGACTCCTTATCTGCTAAATTTGCCCAATGCAGAATCTTTTGACACTCAAATACACACAGAGGAATGCTCACAGACAAATTTCCATGGCAACCCTGAAGTCACCTCTCAACAGACTTTATGCTGCTTTTCTGTGCAGCTCTTTCACAGTACTATTACCAATAAATAAACTGAGAATTAAAAGTTTCTCTCAAAGCATATGTTTGGCAGGTGTTTGTATGACACACAGTGACCCCATAAGAATCTGCTGGACTCTGAATTGTTTATCTAACTTCTTATTTTAAGTGCGTTAAAGTGTAGTTGTTTAATGGGATAAACTAAGAGAAATTAATGAGAAACTAACAGAGAACATTTTTGAGTTCATATTCTAACAAGCAAAAATTTAGTCAAAATTTGGTTAAGAGTGCTTGGAGTTAAAAGTGAAAACATAAATCCCAAACACTCTCATTGTAATTCATAAAAGGAAGTAAATCACAAATGATTGGGAACCTACACCACCCTAACATGCTTCCATATATTTTTCATCTCTCTGATAGATACTGCCTCACCTTGCTAAGGTTTAAGTATTTACTGTTGATTATATGTGCATTACTGCACATAGTCCTGGTAGGAGAGTGAATGAGGTTTGAAAATACAGGTGTTGGAACATTGGCAGTATTGCCAGGTTTGTGTAGGGGAATGGAGTGGCTGGGCGGATTGGATATAGGGTTCTACAGGAAAGAACTTAAAAAAATTAGCCTAGGAATATTTCTTGCTTTTTGATGAAGGATTGTTACATGTACATGTACTGTGCTAAATGAACATTAAAGAAGTAGAAAACTAAAACAACTAGAAAATCTATGTAGTCAGTGATACATGCTAAAAAATAAAATATAAGTAATTAATAAAAAGGTTTTGAGTGTATCTGAATGTAGAAAAGGAACAGTGCAGAGGGACAAACCAAGAGCTGACGTGGCCGGGGGGGCTAAATCCCATGAACTTTCCTTTCTGCACTGCTGAATATTAATCAAGGAAAAGATGGATTATGAAGATTTCCAAATAGTGCAAGAGATACATGTGTATGAAGTATGTTAGATTGAGAAGTTGATAAATATTACAAGAGACATCTGTAACTTATTTTTCTTTGATGTGCCAGAATGCTTCCTGCCATACACATTATCTTTGATACATTGAACTGATATTAGAAAGTCTTATGTCTAATCCTTTCACTTATGTTGAGCTTTACAACTTGAAACACTGAATTTTAATTTAAATTAATTCTTTATATTATTTTTAAAAAAACTAGCTGAGCAGAAATCACATTTTTGCCAATCAAATTTATGCTTGCCTTCGAAAAATTCTTTCTTGTTAACAAACCATATTGGTGTCAGAAAGTAAAAGTTTGTAGCTGTTTGATGATCTTTTTTTTGTTCAATATGTTGAATTGAAATTGTGGAAACATAAGCATAAAAATGCTGGGGAGCCTGTCATGTAGGGTGGTGCCTTCTCTTGCTTGCTTATTTTTGGTGCTTCAGCTGTTCCTTTGATGCCCTGTATCCCTGCTTGCAAAGCTAAGGCTGAAAAGCCAGGAAATGTTAGACATGAAAAGAGACCTATTAAAATATCTATGTAGAGAAATCTGCTGACTGAAAAAATCAGGAACTGAGACAAAACTAGCAAAAATCCTGGTCAAACCTTATAAAGTAATGTTGGGTGGTGAGCTTAACAACCATAGTCATGTGTGCTGCTTAAGCAAGTGGAGTAGAAACAACATTTTCCTTCTTATATTTTTCTTTGCCGAAGACAGAATGAAAACTTCCCAAATGTTTTTGATTCAATCAAAAGCATTTGTTCTGCTCTTGAACATAAAAGAATATTTGAAGTATTAACACAAATATAATTTCAATTTAAGAGCTGACAGTTATTGAAACATTTCTGAAAAATCAGAAATATTACCTTAATAAACACTATTTTAGTATATCTTTTTAAGGGATGCTTAAACCAACTTTTTCTTGAACTTCTTCTTCTTCAAGGGCAAGTGTTCGCCTCCTTACTTTGCTGACAGGCTTCTCCAGTTAGCCATCTGCATTGAATTTCTATTCCTATGTACTTGTGCTCTTCCTTTTTAGCATTCAGGTCTGTAAACAATTGTCTTATTGCTGTTGCATCTCTTCTGGAAGGGCTGTGAGAACACTGCCCCATGTGCTCTGTAAATACTAGTGGGGAAGGGGAGAAAAAACTTACTCATCACTCCTTTTGCAGTGGGAGGAAAGGACGATATTTTTTTTTCCCATGCAGTATCCCTGTTTTCCCTTCTCTTTCTTCAAGCCCATTGACGAAAGATAGATGCCCTTTATAGACATTGGAAGGGCAGTGAGTCTTCAGAAGAACAGAAGCTAGAATAATGAGAATCTCCAAGTTTTTTTCAGCCTTCCCAAACAATTCATAATGCTCAGAGTGTGTCTTTGAGCATTTCAGCTGGAAGAGCATGTTTTAGTATCATTAAGCTGAATTGTGCTAAATCTGTTGTTGCCTCCCGGCAGATAGCAAAAGGCTTTGTGGAAAATTTGTCCAACACTGCTGTGTATGCTTCCAGCAGATTGTTACATGGCTTTGATGGATAGGATACAGATAGGAAAAATTACCACAACATCTGGGAAAGCAAGAATATAGGCAGAGATATTCTTCTGGAAGAAGGTGACTACCTAGAGGTGCTGACAGATGGTGAATAAACAAACTTGTCATGTGATTTGATCAACTAATTATGGTTTTGGACCATGTAATGTAGTGATGTCAAGCCAAAACCAATCTGTATTTGTTGCTTGTTTGAGAGCACCCGGCACTTGGACTCAATCTCTGGTGTCTAACTTCTTCCACTTCAGCAATCATGAAGGAGGAGAACGTTGTTCTGTCCCTGACACTGTTGTCATAAATACTGTCATGATGATATCAATGTGAATGCCACTATCAAAGGAAGCACTGAGGTTATTCTTTGAGGAGAGGATATAGCTTACACCCATTCTGCCTTAGACAATGATAGATTGCTATGGAATGTTCAAAAAGAAAAGAGACTTCTATCAAGTAATGAAAAGCAATGTGGTGGAGAGTAATAAGACACAATGGGGAGGGAGAAAAAGCATCAGCAGAAACCATGACTGTGAGAAAGTTTCTGAGACTACGATGTGCAATCAATATATTTCTAGTCTGTTAGGCCTTGTATTTTTAAAATTTAGGGGTTAAAACCGACACGGCATTATAGGAGAACGGTTCTATGCTTGTGGAGAAGTACTATGAGATGATTTAATAGCCATTATTGAAATTCCTAAGAGTCTTTGATATCTGGGAAATTAAGGCCTGAGGGACTTCATCCCTGAGCTTTGCAATTCTAAAAAGTATGCATTTTTTACTTGTCTTATTGATGGTAACAAATTAGACTTAATCCTGATTTTCCTACTTTTCCTGAAAAATCAAGACTTAACTGAGTTTTTTAATTACTAATGAAACTTGATCTACTTAATTTAACATGAAGAATAAAAGCAGACTTTTCTCTTGTATGCTTTAGCATTCAATGAGGCAAATGGTAGATGTCAGTTTTTGGGAGGAAGCAAGTAATGTTTATTCAAGCCACTTGATTTTCCTGCAATTTATGGGATATGATAATTGCTGCAATTTTAAGATCAAAAAGCCATTTCTATTCATTTGAACACTAATGTCTTTAGGGGTTTGAGACTTTCTATTAATCCAAAATGTACAAAGGCTTTAAAAAAAAAAATCCAGATTTTAGCAGTGAGTGCATGAAATATGATGGTTCTCTGTGTGAAATGAATATCGTGGAGAGTTTTATCAGTAGGGGTGAATTAACCACACTGGAAATCCATGAATTGCCAATATTGGAATAAAGAAAGCTATGTGCTGTGCTTCAGTATAATGGATTGAAAATGGAGGGACTGTACGTACATGTATACAAACATGCAGTTAGAGAATTTAAAAAGCTATTATTGAGAAAAAAGTATTAGGGTATTATAAGAAAGTTTCTAATTCTAATGAATGAACTCTTTAACATGCTGGTAATGCTGCTTCATTTAAATTGAAAATAAAAGATGATATGAGAAGAATATTCCCCAAGTGGTATCCATGGACTAGAAATAAATGCAGTTGGCAGAAGTGCTATACTTTAATCTTTGTGCTTTCAAGAGTTTGTGTTATAAAATGTCTCTTCATTTGTGGGTGTCACACTGGAGAAGTGTCTGCAGCCTGTTCCTGGGTGAGGCTGTGACCAGTGAGGCCACACTGGGTGACGGGATGAGGATAGGCTGGTCACGTTTGCACTGTCTGATTTGGTGGCAATAGCTGTGAAAAATGCTTTCTCCTCGAAATGGTTCTGAAGTTTTGTCAAGCTGTGGCTTATGCTCATCCTTTTTGGAAAACTGTTGTTATGCTGTGGTTAATTCAGTCTTCTCTTCCTTGGTGGTTTGCTGGGTGATCTCTTTGCTGTTGGCACAGGGCAAACAGACTCTTCAGGGTGCAAATTTGATCCATATTGTGCCATTTCCTGGCACCTTCCAAAGGCTTTGTAAAGGCTGGTGACAGGCTTGCCAAGGTGAAGTGGTTGGGACTGGAGTCCCTGCTCCTGGCTGGTGGCGACCATAAATACTGTATTTTATCATGAACATAGTTGCATGATAGGGCTTTAATATCTGCAGCCTTTTGTATCTATTTTTAGACAGTCTCTTTTTTGTAAACAAAAATCACTGGGGTTAAATAATAGAGTATTTAATAGAGTTGATAATCTTTCCCCCAGGAAGTGCTTTTACTAATGACTAGGTCCACAGACTCTTATCCTAGATCCTGTACCTGTTATTGTTTGTTTACAATTAAATATCTCAAAAATGGACCTCACTCAGCACAACCAGTTTATGGATTAAAACAATGAACTGTAATCAGGCAAGAGTGAAAGCATGTGCAGCCAAGTCCTTCTAGAGGGATGTTTCTCCAGGTGATAGTGCAGGAGTGCACAAACTGTGTAAGTTCAATATGACAAATTATCAACCTAAATTTAAAAGCAATTTGTTGATTGCAGTTAACTACAAATTTTCCACAGTATTACCTCAGAATCACAGAATGAACTAGGTTGGAAAAGACCTTTGAGATCATCAAGTCCAGCCTATGACCTAACCTAACACCTCCTCATACACTAAACCTTGGCACCGAGTGACATGTCCAGTCTTTTTTTAAACACGTCCAGGGATAGTGACTCCACCACTCCCCTGGGCAGACGATTCCATTGCCCAATCACTCTTTCAGTGAAGAATTTTTTTCCTGATGTCTAACCTAAACTTCCCCTGGTGCAGCTTAGGGCTGTGTCTTCTTGTTCTGTCAGTGGTTGCATGGGAGAAGAGACCGACCCCCACCTGGCTACAACCACCTTTCAGGTAGTTGTAAAGAGAGATAAGGTCTCCCCTGAGCCTCCTTTTTTCCAGGCTAAACAACCCCAGCTCCCTCAGTTGTTCCTCATAGGGCTTGTGTTCCAAGCCCCTCACCAGCCTTGTTGCCCTCCTCTGGATGTGTTCAAGCATCTCAATGTCCTTCCTAAACTGAGGGGCCCAGAACTGGACACAGCACTCGAGGTGAGGCCTCACAGTGGCGAGTACAGGGGAAGAATGACTTCCGTGGTCCTGCTGGCCACACTACTCCTGATACATGCCAGGATGCCATTGGTCTTCTTGGCCACCTGGGCACACTGCTGGCTCATGTTCAGTTGGCTGTCGACCAGCACCCCCAGGTCCCTTTCTGCCTGGTCCCTGTCCAGCCACTCTGTCCCCTGTAGCACTGCAGGGGGTTGTTATGGCCAAAGTGCAGGACTCAGCACTTGGACTTGTTAAACTTTGTGTTGTTGGACTCAGCTCATCTATCCAGCCTGTCCAGGTCCCTTTGCAGAGCCCTCCTACCCTCCAACAGATTGACCATGCTCCCAGCTTGATGTTGTCTGCAAATTTACTGACGGTGGACTCGATCCCCTTGTCCAGATCATCAACAAAGATATTAAACAGGACTGGCTCCAGCACTGATCCCTGGGGGACACCACTGGTGACTGGCCACCAACTGGATGCGGCACTGTTCACCACCACTCTCTGGGCCTGGCCATCCAGCCAGTTCTTAACCCAGCAAAGAGTGTACCTGAGCAAGCCATGGGCTGCCAGCTTTGCCAGGAGTATGCTGTGGGAGACAGTGTCAAAGGCCTTGCTGAAGTCCAGGCAGACAACATCCACAGCCTTTCCCGCATCCACCAGGTGGGTCACCTGGTCGTTAAAGGAGATCAGGTTGGTCAAGCATGACCTGCCCCTCCTAAATCCATGCTCTCTGGGTCTGATCTCCCGGCCATCCTGTAGGTGCCATGTGATGGCCCTCAAGATGATCTGTTCCATAATCTTGCCAGGCACTGAGGTCAGGCTGACTGGCCTGCAGTTTCCCGGATCCTCCTTCCAGCCCTTCTTGTGGATGGGTGTCACATTGGCCAGCTTCCATCAGTCCCCAGTGAGCCAGGACTGATGGTAAATGATGGAGAGCAGCTTAGGAATCTCATCTGCCAGCTCCCTCATCACCCTAGGATGGATCTCATCTGGTCCCATAGATTTGTGAGCATCTAAGTGGCTCAGCAGGTCTCTGAGCTTCCTCCAGGATAAACGGGGGCCTGTTCTGCTCCCTTATACCATCTACCAGCCCAGAAGGACAGTTGTCCTGAGGACAACATGTCTTTCTGTTGAAAACTGAGGCAAAGGTGTTAAGTACCTCTGCCTTTTCCTCATCTTTAGTTACTAAATTCCCTTCTGCATCTAATAGAGAATGAAGGTTGTCCTTGCCCTTCCTTTTGCCATTAATGTATTTATAAAAATATTTTTTATTGTCCTTTACAGAAGTGGCCAGATTGAGTTCTAACTGGGCTTTTGCCTCTCTAATTTTTCTCCTACGTGACCTACCAACTCTCTTAAGCATTTCCTGAGATACCTGAGCCTCCTTCCAAAGGTGATGCACCCTCTTTTTTTTGCCTTAGTTCCTTCAAAAGCTCCTTGCCCGTCCAGGCTGGTAGTTTTCCTCATCGGCTCATCTTTCAGCACATAGGGACAGTCTGTTCCTGTGCCTTCAAGATCTCTGTTTTGAAGCACGCCTGTCCTTCCTGGATTCCTTTGTTTTTAAGGGCTGCTTCCCAAGGAATGCTCCGAATACGTCCCTTGAATAGGCCAAAGTCTGCCCTCTAGAAGTCCAGTGTGGAAGTTTTATTGATGTCCCTCCTTGTTTCACCAAATATTGAAAACTATAATTTCATGATCACTGTGCCCCAGATGGCCTTCAACCACCACATCTCCCACTAGCCCATCTCTGTTTGCAAACAGCAGGTCTAGCATAGTCTCTCCCCTGGTTGGCTTGCTCACCAGCTGTGACAAGAAGTTGTCCTCCACACACTCTAAGAACCTCCTGGTCTGCCTCTTCTCTGCTGCGTTGAGTTCCCAGCAGATATCTGGCAGGTTAAAGTCACCTACATGTACAAGGGCTGCTGATCTTGAAACATCCTCCAGCTGCTTATAGAACAAGTTATCCACCTCTTCATCCTGGTTGGGTGGTCTATAACAGACTCCCACCAGGCTGTCAGCCTTATTGGTCTTCCCCCAATACTTACCCATAGGCACTTGACTTTATCATCATCAGTCTCAATTTCCATGGCATCAAGAGCCTCCCTAATATAAAGAGCTACCCCTCCACCTCTTCTCCCTCTCCTATCTCTTCTGAAGAGCTTGTAGCCATCCAGTGCAGCACTCCAGTTATGTGAGTCATCCCACCACGTTTCTGTGATGTCGACTATGTTATAGCTTTCTTGCTGTACCATGGCTTCCAGCTCCTCTTGTTTGTTACCCATGCTGCGTGCATTAGTGTACATGCACTTCAGCTGGGCTGCTCATTTCACCCCTGACTCTGGCTTACCACCCTTGAGCTTGTTTCTGGAGAGCCTAGTTGCATCCCCTTCCCCTTTCGAACCTAGTTTAAAGCCCTACAACGAGTCCCACCAATTCATGGGCTAAAATCCTTTTGCCCTTAATAGATAGAAGGAGCCCATCTGGCTCCAGCAGGCCAGGCACTGTAAAAGTTGCCCTATGATCAAAGAACCCAAAATTCTACTGATGGCACCAGCCCTTAAGCCACTTGTTGGTAATGCAAGTTCTCCTGTTCCTTTCATCATTTGTCCCTGCCACTGAAGGGACTGAGCAGAACACCACCTGTGCTCCTGCCCCATCAACCACTCGACCCAGAGCCCTGAAGTCCCTTTTAATTGCCCTGGTGCTCTTCTTTTCAATCTCATCACTGCCAGCCTGGAGTATTAGCACTGGGTAATAATCAGAGGGCTATATCAGCCCAGGGAGTCTCCTGGTAATATCCCGTACCTGGGCCCCAGGGAGGCAACAGACCTCCCTGTGGGATAGGTCTGGTTGACACACAAGGTCCTCTGTTTCCCTCAGAAGGGAGTCACCTACTACGACTACCCTTCTTTTCTTTTTAATGCTGGAGGTAGTGATTCGTCTGACAGATGAAGTGTAACTGGGAGGCTCTCCGAGCAGATTATATTCTTTGATGTCATCTGGCTGACCCTCTGGATCCAGGGCCTCATACCTTTTCTGAAGTGGCACCTGGGTAGGTGATGAGGGTCAGGAGGAATTTTTATTAACTATTTATGAGTAGGGACCCACTTCCACTCTCCTTCATCTCTTAGGTCTCCTTCTTCTGCCTGATGGCAGGAGGCATGGGATTCCTCTGACTCCTGGTGGGCTTCTCTCAGGGATGGAAGGGTAAAACTCCACCAGTCTATTTCCTTTTCACTTTCCCTAACACTCCTTAGTCTTTTACTTCCTCCTTAAGCTCGGCCACCAGACAGAGCAGATCATTCACCTGTTCACATCACATGTGGTCTTTTGCACCATCCCCTGGTGCTACTGACAGGCTCAGACTCTCCTTACAGGAAGGGGTCTGGACAGACGCGTCCTTCTTGGGGGGTTCTGTTTGGGTTGGTACACTTTTACTAGCTATAGCTTTTGATCGGTTGGACACCGTTGCTGAAAAAAACCCAAACCCAACCAATCAACCAAACCCCAAACCAAAGTAAAAACCCCACTAGCAGGAGAACGACTGCAACCCTGCCTGCTTGCCCTGCCTACAGGAACTGCCATGCAAATTGCCTGCATCAAAGATGTGCCATGCCCCTGTTTGCCTGCTCTGGGTCGCCATGCTCCTGAGAGCCTTCTTTTAATCGCACCTCTGATGGCCGGAGGAAGCCCCTCCCTGCACCTGAATGGCTAATGAGAGGACCTCATTCCCATCTGCCTATTTGCCAGTATATTAAAATATCAATTGTGTGAAACTTGACTGTAATTTTCTGGTGTCCTTAAGCAGGAAGGCTACAAAACTCAAATGCCATTCATGTTCTCTCTGAATTGGTGGTAAAACCTGAAAAGGTGCTCTATACTGAAGAGCATTACAAAAATTAGCCAGGGCTAATCTGGGACAGAACATCACAAAAATTTACCTCCCATGACAACATAGCACCCTAAGGGTTCAATGAACCGGGTACCTAAATATTTTAATATACAAGTTCTCACATGTTGCAGATAGCTGAGGCATTTTTGAATGCCATAAGACTGGGGAGAAAAAAGAGGAAGTCCTAGGAAAAAACCCTATGAGGAAGAGAAACATATCTGCTAGGGAATTGGAAAGGATTCCTACTGAGAAGCAACATCTGGCAGGTGTCATACTTTTGATAAATTTTCTAGGAAGCTGTGTCACTACAAAACAATGGCAAATGGGCTTTCCTAGGTGTAAGAACTTCCTTTCCAGCTTAAGATAAAGCCTTATACTCTGAAGTGAGAAAAGAAAGAACAGCTGGTAAGGTTTAGAACTTGGTTAACACAGAAAAAGAAGAAGGAATGGGTTCACTTCCAACAGAATGCATCCAAGAGTTTTGGCTGGTATGTAATACCATTTTTCTGGACCACATGCAATAATTCAATGAAGGCATATTTACATTTTATAAACTCAAGTTACCGGTCCATGTTTCCTTAGTCACTTTGAGTTAAGACAGTTACATATGGCTGACTTTTAGTGAAGCATTAGAAAAAGCAAATAAACATGTGATTCTGTGGTTGGTGTTAATTTTTAGTATAGAACCCAAAATGAGAGATTGGATCCTAGAAAGAAAGGCAGATAAAATGTCATTTTTATAATTGAATTCTCTCCAAAAAACTCTTCTAGTCATGCAACTGGTAAATTGCTATTGCCCAAGATGAGCATTCAAGTTCAGTGGTTTATTGAATTTTATCAGTTGACTGAATGATTAATTTCCCTGTTTTGTTACCAGTGCATGGTGTAAAGAGAGTATACAAATAAAAAAATCAAAGATGCCATAGAGTTGATACATTTCCTGATTTCTGTTTTGTGAACTTTATTGTTTTGAGAATCAAGTAATTTTAACTTTGAAACTGTAGTGGAGATTTTTGGGAAGAGTTAGAGGGTTTCATTTGAATGCAAAGAAATTTTATTCTCTGGTGTTCTTTAGAAAACCAACACAGAAACTTTACCCAGTTGGTTTCTTGCTTTCTCTCCTCCTTTAGCATGCAAAGATGTAAAAAAATAAAGTCTAGGAGATAGTTTTGCTGCTACTGCCTTATATATGAAATAATACCACCTTTCCTTAGACTCCTTAGCAAGGTTGTGATCAAGTAAAAGCTGTGCTGCAGGGTGCAGAGAAATGAAGGAGTGATGAAATCAGGAGGTAAGTCACAGCCCAGAGTTCTTGCTGCCTTGTGGTTTCCTTACATGCTTGTTCTCAGTGGATTCCTGCATAGGTATTGAACTGAAAAGCTGCAGGTATAGAAGCCATAAAGTACTTCGTGGTTTTGAAATTGGAAAAAATTTAAGATCAGTTTTTATTACATTCTGCTTTTTACTATAGAACACATTTCTGTAGTGTCATATAAATATTTGAAAAATATCAGATGGAAATGAAGAACTACTGGTGCTTGATTCTGAGATGTGTATTTTCTAGAAGTCGAAAACAACTCAGCACTGGCCATTTGTGGCATTCTTTTGGGGAGCCAAGATAATGAGAAACACATAAGAAACAGTCTGGAAATTTTGCCTTTGGATGTTTTGAAAGATACTTCAAGGGAGTTTTTTGATCTTGTGACTTTTAGGAAGATGTGTGGCATTGGTCTCCTGTGTTCTCTAACCCTCCACACTCCTCAAAATTTTTAAACAATAAAACACAGCAAAAATTGAATTTTCAAGAGCTGACTGACCAAAGAAGAGATGTTTTTTCCTGAATGCAGTTTTTATATGGTGTTTTAAGAAAATATGATATATCCCAATAAAGATAATTTTGTAAACTGCTGAGAAATGGTCACACATACCCTTTTTGAGTTTGTTCTTTTGTTTGTTTTTTTTTTTTATTTAATTATGGTTCTAGCATAATTCCATGTACTGTCAGTTAAAAGAAGGAAAAATGACAGGAATTTCCAGGGCTGCAACAGGGATGGAGGAATGAATACTTCTACTGTTTGCAAGAAGTCTTAAATCTGAACATTTCAGGTGAAGTCACATTCTTCAAAATTAAATGTAGAAACCTTTCATCTCCTTAGGAGCCATAAATCCATACAGAAAGTGCTGCCTTTGTGAGCAGGGTTGAAGACATCTGCTCCACACCAGCAGTACAGGCGGCGAGTGGGATTACGGACTTATAATGTAATGGTCTGAGAGACCTATTTTAATATGGCTAAGAAAAAAAGTAAAGTATAATTTCTTTTTATCCTCTCATAAGAGTTTAATTAAAGGTTTTGTTTCCTTGAGGCAATCCTACTCCTGGCAGTACAGTAGGAGTAGAATAAATTGGTGTGAAACTTGCATGGTAAAAAGGGCAAAATCTTTTACATTTTTAAAATGTATAGTTTTTGGTGTTTTTCTCTGGAGTTGTTTAAACAAATTTCACTATAAAAATTATCAAGTATTAAAAACTCAGAATATCTCAAAATCTACCATCTTACTTAAAACCAAGTTACAGAAATCTCATTTGGGGGAAGGAAATCCCATCTATCACAATACTTATTTTGATGAAATGTTTAGATATGAATTGAAATCTGAAAGAAAGAAAATAAAAAAATTTGGTGATGTAAATAATGTGGTAGCAGACTACACATTACTTTCTTTTTAGACTGTGGTTTTTTTGAGTAGTATTATTAACTTTAGAGTTGAAATTAAAGCAAGCAAACAGTTCAGTAGTTTGAGCACTAATGTCCAGTGGAGATCTGAGTTGTTCTGCGTGTTGAATGAGTAGGTTCAGGGAAAATGTTGTTTTGGTTGATTGTGTGGAAAGCCACACATTTTTGATCAAAACTCCATTAGTTTACTGCTCTTTCCCAGCAGTACACATATATGATAAACTCACTTTTTATAGGTTTTTGTTTGACTTCTGGGTTCATCTTGCTGCTGGTGGCGAAGTCCTCAAAGTGTCATTACCGTTCAGGCACAACTGCTGTGTTACTGCAAAGGAGCAAGTCCTGGGAGATAGTGATCAGCTCATTGTTAAGGCTAGCAATAAGGTCTGCAGAAGGCTGGATTCACTTCCCAGCTCGGCCAGTAACTTTCCTATTCTTTTATCTTTGTGTCAGAAACTCAGGAATGGTAGGGCTGTTCCTGCAAGGCTGAGCAGATATTTTCTGATCCCAAAATGTCTGGCATGTGACACTGCAAATAGAATAGGCATGTAAATGCTTGTAAGATGCTCTGAGATTCTCATTGCTACCTATGACATCATCATCATCAACATTCTTAAATACTGGGAAAAAGAATGATGCATTTAAAAATAGCATGGCAGACAGGACACTCATTCTCCCAGCCAAAACAAGATCAGAGGGATGCAGATCATGAACTACCTTGTGATTCATCCCCAAAGTCTAATATTAATAGTACCTGATATTTTGTAATTTGTTTAAACTTTGCTTTTAGAGAAAAGAAAATTACGTGCGAGTGCCAGCTAGGTTCTGCTGCTCGCTGCAAAAGTGGAGTGCTCTGCTTTGTATTGCCCTGGTTAGGTCATTTCTTCTTAGATCCATATGGTACCTTTTAAAAATTAAAAATCTTCCTGAAGAATAACTTTTAAAGTAAACTTTCACAGATGGGTTTTGGTAAGATGTCAACAAACACGACCTTTCAATCTCTAGTGCAAATGGCAATAAAACCCAAGCCTATCTAATCTGCCTGCAAATAGCTGTAGCTTCACTGATCTAGTCTAATCAAAGGAACAAGCCCACAGGGTTTTAAAGGATTTCTTGCTGTTGCTGCAGCCATTAATTTAATTGCTAGAGTACAGTGAACTCTCAGAGTACAGTAAATGTTTAGATCTGCAGGGGGATAAACAGCTGAACCCTTGGAAATAAAATCTAAAGCAAATAGGGCTTTCTCTGCAATTAGTGTTGTCTTAAAGTATGTTTTAAAAGCAGGCCCCAGTAGAGCTGACGTGAGTTATCATCTGCATTTCCATGTGATGTACCACTGGTTATTCCAATATGTCCTGCAGTAACTCCAGTGAATTGCCTACAACTGCCAAGTGAAATGCTGAGAGATAATGTGTGCCAGTAGTGCACGTGGGGATGGTAACACTCTTTCCATCATCTACCTGGCTGCTGCCTTGTCCTCTTAAAATTATAGTCTCCATTTTGAGATGCTTTTTCCCCCCAAGAATGAATTTTCAAGGTGCTACTGCACTTTTAATTACATTTAAAGGTAATTACTATACAGGGTAGTGCTTAAATTATTAGTGGAATGTAAAAAGCTGATTATATGGATGAAAAGGACTTCTTCTTGAACTGACTCTTAACTGTGCAGGTCTAAAGTGATTCCAGATTGAGGAAGGTGTATGAATTTTAATTTTATATGGTGCTTCTCAGGGCAGAGTTGCCTTCCTTTCAGTCTCAAAGATATTTTGCTTTTGGTATTAATATTAATAGAAGCATGGCTTTAGCAATTGTTGTATAAGGTGTCTTTTTGTTTTAATCAAGAACAGAAAATGAATGTTGTTTTCAGGAAAAAATTGTTTCTCTGTAAAAATCTGTAAGCAATTTACTGGTCAGCAAAGTTGGGTGCTTTCCCTTTTGGCAATGCATATTCCCACTTATGGAATGATGAATCGATTTCATTTAATAATGAGAATTGGCTTGAGGCAAAGCCAAGCTTAGAGTAAAACAAAAAAGATTCTTATTGGGTTAGAGTTTAAATTGTCCTCTACCTGCTCTCCATCCTAGCTCTAACACGGCTCCTTTTGCTGCTCTCTTGCTGGCAGATGTAGGACTGGGGAAAGCTGGTGTCCAGCCTGTGGAGGTCATGGGACAGAGGAGGGTTGTATGAAGATGCAAATGTTCATCGTAAAAGAAACAGAATTAAAAATAATTTGTAGCTGGAAATGCAGAATCCCAAGTACAGCTGTAGATTCTTAAGGTGTTTGTGTGAGATTAGCAGATATTTAGATGAGCAAGGACTTATATTCATGCCTCTGAATTCTAATTAATTGGTATGTAATAAATACCAAAGATTAAACTGTAGCTTCTAGTGCTGCCAAATATTTAGGAGAAAAAAAACTTTTCATGATATCTTTTTGGTGAGGAGCGTAAGAGTACAGATGTATTAAGGAATTTATGTGTATGCTTTCTTTATAATGGAAAATTGAAGACACCCTTTTGGTTTCCCACTGTCTACCATAAACCCCACTGGCATTTCATCATAATGAAGGACAGGCAGTTTAGTGCTTCCTCCCAGCTTCACAATGTCATGTGGGTCATCCTTTGTCATCCCTTGCCATGTACCTTAGGCAATTTTATGAAATGTGTTTCTCACTGGGCTTGGCTAATCCAGCAGAAGTATTAATGAGAAGGTTAAAAAACCCCTCTAAAAATTGTCAAGTTTATTTATAGATCAAATGAGACCATTGAAATGCAGGGAATCTCTAGAGAAAACTGTGATTACCTGGCTCTAACAGCATGATCCAAATTAGAGTCTTTTATAAATGTGCAATTGAAACAGCCCCTGCCTTGCCAGTAGAACTTCCCCTGTGTGGAACCCTCCATTGATTCAAGCACGTTTTTCTTTAATGCAAATGACTTTCCAATGTAGTTATTCAATGAGCAGCACTGCATCAGCAGGTCCCAAAATGGGGCTTGGCAGCTTTTTTTGCAGTATTGTGCAGTTCTCAGGGGCACACACTTTGTGCATCAGATGTGCCACACTTTCTAAAAGCAATGTAAGAGTAAAGATAGGCTTTAAGCAGTGTTTGGGCACTAAAGATGCAGCTGACTATCCAACAATTTAAAAATAATTTTGGTGAATATTAATTTGGAGAATATTAATTTTTAATGAAAACCTTTTGTAGTTCTATCTGATCACAGCCAATATTTTTAAGAAGAGAAACAAACACGAAGTATCATTTAATGCCAGTTGGTGACTTTTTAATACATGGAGTGTATGTGCTTTTTGTTTGTGTTGTGCTGCTCCAGAAGGGAATGAATTTCTATACGCTGGCATTGCAATTTAGGACTACACTATCAATGTACTTAAAATCAGTCAGGTATAAAAGTAAAAAAATTCCAACAGTGCCCTCAACTTTTTTAAAAAAAGGTTTGCTCAGGCGTGTGGTAAACTGTCCATGACTGCATGTAATTACATCATTATGTACACAGTCCTGTTTCTGTAATTTGGATCACTGGAGGGCAAAGTGTCAAAATCTCTGTAATGATATTTAATTCCATTTTAACATTTCCTAGAGGAATTGCTTTGAGTTTATTTTCAAACCACAAAACCTAGGAAACCCCTTGAAGTTTGTGGGAATTACGTAAGTTACAGCTACTTTTCTGAATTGGTTTGATCATACAATCATTAGTTGCCATATCTTCTGATCTGTCTCTGATTCTAAAAAACAGGCAGCACTTAGAGTAACCTAGTTCTTCCAGATTTTTTCAGTACTTTTAGGAGCCTAAATATGGGTTGAAATAATTTAATTTTAACATGAATACACACTTTCATTCTTTTAGTTTTTAATCACTTTGCAGAACTTTGTTTTGGTATGACTTTTTGCAGTGAAGTACAGTATAGGAATTGCCACTGGACTTTTCATTGAAATCTATAAAATAATCTAGTATGGATTTTAGCATTCATGCTGTGCTCTCATTTGTTCTGTTTAAAAAAATGAGAGGGGTGTATTTAAAAAAAGGATATATCTTGAGAGCTATAAATATACATGTGGGTTTTTCCCCCTCAGTTAAGATTTTTTCACTTTGCAGAAATGTTTTTAAAAGTAACTATATTCCTAGAATAATAATTCAGAAGGTTTGTGATTAATTACTACTGTTCTGCCATTAAATCTCAAGATATTTAAAGACACTCTTTCTTAGAGTTGGATTCATCATATGAAATTAGTAACTGCAAGGATTTTTAATAGAAGATTTAATCTTGGTTGCTCCTAAGAGTCCAACCATTGAATTCAGTAGGCTTTGAATCAAGATGTAAAATAGGATAAAGAGCTGCACTGAATCTGACTGGACACAAGGTCAAGTCTCTGGTCTTTCAGTGACCACCTTTGGTGCTGAAAAGATTTTTGCCTCTTCCTCCCTCATTTTCTCTGTTTCAGCAATAGTGACACTATAATCACAGTCACTGAAAGCTCCAAGAACTCAGATTAGTTTCTGAAATGACATTGTGGAAGAAGTGGCAGTTTCTCCATGGATGACAGAGTGTGCCTAGAGCAGCAGGAGGGCTAATTAGGCAGAATCTAAGCCTCTGTGTCTCTGTTTCTCCATATACCAGGGCAGAATAATTGTTCCACTTCCCGCCCATGTTTTTAAAAATGTACTCATTAAAATGTAACCTTTTTGAGACAGACTCTCCCTTATTATGCATGAAGCATAATAAGGAGCTATTTTTAGTATAAATTAATAGATAAATTAAAAAATATTTCGGGTTTAAAAAATGAATAAAATTAGTTAATTTCTTAAGCAGACACATGGCTTAATCTGGAAGCCAGAGAGATATTTTGAAATTTGTATACAAAGGTTTTATTTTTAAAAGTGCATAAAATGCCAGTTGCAGTTCTTATCAAGAAAAGTTATCTAATAGCAGGTAGTTTGATTCCTTCAAGAACACTGGTCGCTCTCCAGAGGTCTGTCTATAATTGGCCTCTTGGGATGTCTGCTTTGTTTTTTGTGTAGTGGACAGGGTGAACATGATGCCCAATTATTAACTAGCACAAGCCAAGAGACTAATCACATTTAAAAGAAAATCTTGATGCTTTTCCCAGGGTTAATAATAGTATCTGTTTGTTGTATGTTGGCTCCTAGGGACACAACCTGGAAATCAGGAGTGCTATTAAACTAATTACAACACAGACCAAAACATGCTCTTGCCCCAAAAGGATGAGAGTGCAAAATATACATAAATTGCCTATAGTTCCTTTAATAGTGGTGTGTATGAACAGTAAATGCCATTTGTCCCTGCCCTTTCTCTTTATGGAGCTTTGCACATATAAAGACAGGAACTGAAAGAAAATTACTTTCCCCTACCAGATTTGAACGGTAGGGACAAACCAGTGCTTACGGAGAAACAATTTATTGTCTAAGTGCCAGGAAGATGTATTCATTTACTAGAACTCAGCATCAAAGTGGACAAGAGACACTGCTGGACAAACAAGACTTCCCAGATTCCTTGTAAACATACTGTAAAATGTCTTAGCAACTTCTTAGTTGAGAAAGGATGTCAGGTTTCAAATGCCAAGAAATCACTGTAATGCCTATAGGCTACAGGAAGGAAAATGAGATAGCATGGGCTTTTAAAACTTGGAAAGGTTTCGACTGCCAGGCTTGGAATAATCAAAGAATTTATTTCATAGTGAACATACTAGACATACAAGAAGGCAAGAAAGCTTATGAAGACTTTATAAGGAATATTTAGCACAAAATGAGGAGCAGATAAGCCAAGTATCCCAGGAAGAGAATAATTAGAAGAAAGCCAGCAGTGTAAAGACAAACAATTAGAAATTGGCATACATCCAGCTGCTATAAAGTCAGATTATTCTAGTGCAAGAAATATACCACTGTATACTGAAATTACAGTCAGCTTATCTTAAGCAGCAGCTTGTATCCAGGCAGTGTGTGGTGTTCTGTTCTGACTGAACAGAAACCATATCTCACTGGCAGAAGAATCAAAGATAAATTCATGTGCAGAGGTGCTACTCATCAGGAATTATGTATTTCAACAGACAAATTCTTCAGGATGCTGATACTGTATGTACTGGGGGGAGAAAGAGAGAATTTTGGAGTCAGACAAACACCATACAGCTACTTCAAGAGTGCACTTTGTAAAAATTTTAAAATGCTCTCTGAGGAAAGATCTTGTTTTCAGCAGTATTACCTGACATAGAGTGAGGTCTTGGTGAGGTTTTGGGGGAGCTGTCAGCAAATTTACACTATTTCAAACTGTACCTAATGAAATATGTACTCTTAGTGCTTTCATAGAGAAGTTCATTATTCACTTGAAGAACAAGTTCAGCAACATGAAAGCACCTCTGTCCCCCTCTGCTGCTTCCAAAGAGAGCTTCTGGTGTGATGTTTCCAAATATATTTGGCCTTTGACCTCAAAGTAAGATTGACATTGCTCTTCATATTGTCAAGAACCTTCTTGTATGGCTGTGGGGAAGGTGAGAAAAGTTATAAGCATGTGGTTTCAGCTGTGTGTTACAGGTAATAAAGGCTAACATACTGCTCTGGTAGTGCTTCATAAGCTTTTTCCAGATTTTTATTATTTCAATTCTTAAAATACAAACATCAATTTATAATATATGGAAGGGTGGGTGAAATGATCAATACGGGAGCTGCCTAGCAGTGATGGTTTAAAAGAATGGGACACGGCACTATGGATGGGAGGAGGCTGAAGAGAACATGCTGGTTTACAAACTTCATAAGAGGCATGGCAGGTTTTACAGTTAAAAGCACATATTTTCCTCTCTTCACTTCATGCTAAATATCCACATCCACAGCCTTTCCTCTAGACTTTGACCTGAATACTGCATATGGTGTTCCTGGAATTTCTCCTCACACAGCATTTCAGAACATTAATAAATCTACACTATGCATTCCACATTCCTTCCACCCTCCCCCTTGTCCTTCTGTTCCTGTTCTTTGAAGTAACGCCAGTGACAACATTTTTAACAAAAGGTCTAAAATAGAATTGTTCCAGTGGTATATTTTTTCTCTCCCCCACCACCTGCTCCTCTAAAAAGCAGTTGCTTCCTGCAAAGCAGGTCAGGAGCAACAAGCTTGCAGTCAGGTACCAGCATTCCCTGGCTTTGTCAGTTCTGCAGCCACAGACAGCACATGTTGGAAAAGCACATGCCACATCACCAAACTGCCTTCCCTCAGGGTCAGCTGCAAGCCACTTTTACATATCTGAACTTGTTTTCCATTCTTGTCATGATTATTTCTATTTCACGTGATATTCTTACAGGCAATACTTTAATATCTAATAGACAAATGGCCTATTCTCAGAAATTATTCCTGTATTTAAGAGTGTTTTATTTAAATATGACAATCCTATCATTGTTTTCCCAAAATGACAACTTTACAGAGTCCTTTCTCCCATGTCAACCTTGAAAGCTTTAATTGTCATCTCAGCAGCAGGAAACTTGTTCCAATGCAGTCAATGGAAGAATATCTGTCATTCTGGTAATCACTTTAATAACAGGGGTTTTTTCATTTACACTGAGTAAAGCCATTATTATTACCAGAAAAATAACATGTCTTATTTGCTGGACACAGCTTGTCATGCTGTGTGAAGTCCAAACACAGCTAATGAAGACTGCAAGGAAGAGGAGTGCCATCCTACCAAGATAACTCAATCTTGTCTATCTCTCTATAAATACAGAAAACCTAGAACAAGACTGGTATTGCACAGTCAGTCACGAGTTAGGAAATATCAGAATTAAAATAATTTTTACCGTTTTTTTTTGTTCCTGTGTATATACAAGCCAACTCTAATTACATCATTAAATTATTTCTTGCTTTCAGAGCTCTGCATCTTTCAGTATGCAGAAACAGTGGTGGAAGCTTCAGAAACAGCTGTTGAGAGTTTTCCTTCCCTGCTGGTTGAGTACATGGCCCTAGTTTTTATACATGTACTAAGACCATCCGCGGTATTATTTGCTTTATAAACTTTCCTGTGACAATTATCACATCTGCCTATACGTACTTCACAAAAGTAATGAACTTCTGCTCACACTATCTCTGCTGAGAACTGATGTGATGGTTTTTATGCTCATTTGTCTTCATAGGTGGAGAAACAGTGAGCGTAAACATCAGCTAATTTGAGGAACTCAATCGGAGTCATTATTTTTCAGAGCTCTGTTTTATATAGCCTCGTAACATACAAAGTTCATCTCTTCCTCTATTTGCAGCTGTGAGAAATCAGGACCACACTAAACTAAGGACTATTCAATAAACAAAAAGCTGAGATAACTTACTTTGCACTACACCATGCAGGGCTTATTTCTGTTGCCCTTTTCTACATAGGGCACAATCCTCTTGTGCCATTCGCTCTAGATGGTCTCTGTCCTCTTCTCTCATGTCACTTGTCTATCTGACCAGATTTTCCCTCACTCATTCCTTTTCTAAGTCTTCACACTTCTCTGTTATCCTTTCTTCACCTCTTATTCTCTTGGTCTCTGAGCTCTTAACAGGATGAAGAAGCTTAACTGTTTATATTTGTGTACTGCAAGGTGTACTCTTACCACATAGTTAGTTCCCCCTGGTTTGGGACAGTTTTTAGTGGCAGCAGAACCAGGAAGTTCCTCCAGCCATGAGAGGTACGGTGGGGGTAATGTACAAGCAGTTGCATCTCACGAGAGATGTGTGAGCAAAAGAAACCTGTGGATGATTTTTAAGAGCAGAGCTGGTCCTTTCATTTAGCGCTAAGAGCTGTGAAAGCATTGAACCTCAACAGAGAGAGGCTGTGTGGTGATGTAGTTATTTGACTGAGGGTGTTGGAATGATGATCTCCAGCTGGCTTTATTGCACATCCAAATGGAGAGGGATTTTTGACAAAGATGGTCAGTGAGCTCCTTCTTCCCGCTGCTCATGCCTGAAGTACAGGAGGGTAATCAAGGAAAAGGTCACCAAACCTTTATAACAGGTAAAAGAAAGTTATTCACCATAAAGCTCACTGACCAAAATAGCCCCAAAGGTTGGTTAAATGCCATCTGCTTGGAAACAATGGTGTTAGGCATTCAGAGAGGATTTAGCTAGATAATGATACATATACAGAAGTGCAGCACATTTTTAACAGCTCTTTGCTGAAAAGCAAATATTCCAATGCTTTTAAAATCTTTTTTTTTGCAATGGGGTTGGTGGGCAGTGCCAGTTCCTTTGGGTTTGAGACTGGAAAGGTCTGGATCCATTAATTCAGGGACTACTGTATAAAGAATGCCTGCACTTCCAGTGAGGTATCAGGACTGTAAAGTTAAATATTTTATTACAGTGTAAAATTCAGAAATTGGTGGTTTGAGGAACATGACCGAGTTGAGCATTTTAATGTAGGCTTAATGTCATAACCATTAATTTGTTAAAAATTGATAGATCTTTGTAAGCACAGTTCTGCTGGATGTGTTGTGTAGTACTGTAATTGTACATGCTTCTTTAGAATTGGGATGTGAATCATATTTACCTGTAGAATAAAATAATTCGATTAGTGAATGTATACAAATAGTCTGTTCTGCAAAACAGTCTATACAGCAATAAAGCTTGAATTTAACCTCAGAAAGCACATTCTAGTTTGTCGGTGCATTATGGACAGTAAATCAATCTTCAGCAAAGATCTGCTCAAGATTTTTATTCCTTAGTAAATTTCTGCAGTCACTGTGATATTAACACCAGGATGGGCAGAGCAGGCAGCCAAGAGTCACCTGGCAGGGCTTCTGACAACTTTCTCTGTAGCCCTTTGTGAGCTTCACTGCAAGCTTTTGTGTTCATGTGTGTATGTCTGTGAAAAGGAGGGAAAAGATTTCACGGGAGTCTGTGTGTATGTGCATGTAAATTTTCAAAACACCGTACAGAAAATTGGCAGCATTATTTTGATGGGGGAGAAGTTTCTGGAAAAATAGCAGTATGGTGCTTGGTTTTTAGGATGCACTTCCAAGACCTTGGATTATACCACTTAGGGTTTTGGTGCTTGGTTTTTTCCGTTTCTAAATGATGATTAGTTCTAATACACTTGTTGCTTTGCATATTAGTTACTTAACTCATCCTGTTACATGGAAAATCTAAAAGTTTTATTTTCTGATTCCATAATTGCAGAAAACAAGTCATATTGTACATTTAAAAAGTAAGACCTATTTCAAATAAGTTTAAAGTAAAATTGCTAATCTTGAGTATCATGAAAGTGCCTGGTCTTGTTACAGGATGATACTCTGTAGGTGAGATGTAAAGTTCATGGCTTTGGGAATGATGGGAAGTAATTGACAGTCAAGCCCAAAGTTCTGCACTTCCCTCTGTCCTTTTCTCAGTGTTGCCTGTTTTTAAAGTGACTGGCCAGAAGGCTCTTCTAGGGACCATTTTGTTAGATTGTAACCAGGAGATTGCTGTCTGTGTTGTATTTATTTGGTAAGAAAAACAGAGCATTAATCAAATATTTTTTGCAATTGACTGGTCTCCATAGTGGGAATACTGAAGAAATAAGTTGGTTTGGGAAGAAATTTAGATAAATTAGCTGAATGCTCATACTGTGTCCTCTAGCCCTGTTCTAATAACTGTTCTAAGTGATTCTGTGTGCTTTTTTTTTAATCTTAAATGAGGCAGGATTGTTTTTACTCTCTGCAGATGATTGTCTTTGAGAAGAGCATCTGCATTTATTTCTTACAAATTGCTAGTCACAAATTTTATCTGCCGCTCTAGTTTTGCATACAAAAAAATTTGGGTTTTCTTCCTATAAAAACACAATGAACATGAAGCAACTTTTCGAGCTGTATTGTACAGAGAAACAGATCTTTGCAAGGTTTAAACAGGACAAGTTAAATAAAATTACTTTGTCATAAGAAATTTTGAAACAGTCTTAATTGTATTTGCAAGAAAATGTCGGAAGCATTTTGAAGTCCTCATGTTTTAAGTGCCCAAAATACTGAACTGCCACACATAAACACTTTACTTCTAAAAACAGCCAGTTATTAAATTTGCCTTCATTTGAACAAATGAATAGATGCAAGACAGAAATTAGTTTCCTACTTCTAGAACTTGATTTATCTTCAGAAGATACATGCTGTAACATTTTCCTTCTATGTGTTTTCTGAGTTAGAGCTCCTCAGTGTATGTAAATATGTATGTTTTTCTCATTACTTGTTTTTCAATGTATGAATATACATATTTATAAGCTCTTGTAACGTCTCAACTTTTTCAATAATGGCAGAAAAAACATTGCTAGTAAGTAAATCTATATAAAGCAATGTTTTGCTTCTTTTGCTTTAATAAGATTGTGTACGCTCTTATAGAAAATCCCTACAGGATAAGTTTGGAGCTTTGTGTATCTGCAAGCACTACAGAGCATTTCAGGGAATAGCTCTACAAAACCTCTGCGAGAGGAACCCAAGTCCCTTTCTTGGGCTGAGTACAATTATGATTAAGCTGAAATCCTGCTTAGGTAAAGGCTGTAACTATTTCGGCACCTTTGTTTCCTTCCGGAGCTGTTTTCTTTGGCTGAACATACTGAAGTAATCATTTAAGAAGAGAGAAGGACTAGGTTCTTACTCTGTGAAGGATTTCTGGAGTAGCAGTCTGCCTCCAGAGAATGCAGTAGAGCAGCATGAACTGTAAGACTGACAGGACTCCACCAGCCAAGTGGTCTGTAATACATCTCCAGGGAGTAAAGAGAGGCAAGCGAATATGGATTTCTGGGCTTACGAAGGGCATTTTAAGTTCTGAACTGTACTGGTAAAAGGGAACTGGCTCTACCTTCAACTTTTTTGAAGCAGGTTCTTGTTTTCTCTTTGGCTTTCTTATAGATACCCACAATAAATATTTGATGTCAAATTGAATTAACCATGTTGTGCTGAACTGAGAAAATGTTGTGCCATTTCATTGCAGTCTGATGGGGAAAAACAAGATAAATAATGGAATAACTTAATCAAAAGCAGTTTGGGGTTCTTTAGTGTGTTGTTTGCTTCGTGGTTTGTTTTTTTTTTTACTTTCCAGTTTCAACGTTCAGCCAGAAAACCAGTTATTGACATGATTCCTCTTACTGAGTCATGAACTGATTTGTGACCAAGCTCCCTTGCGAAGAATCCATTCATGGTGCAGCACTGCACAGCAACCACCTGTGGATTGCTTGTGCCGTAGGGGTGGGAGAGAAGGCAGACTGCACAGAGCGCTTGGATTTAATGTGGTGCTGGTGTACTTTGGAATGGGAAACATGTAATCTTACCTTTTTTATTTCTTTTCCAAGTAATCCTACCCTGTGCACTCTTATTCAGACCTGTGAGTTGCAATACTGAAATCCAAGATGGTTTCAGAAGTGGTGCCCAATTGTTTTTTCAATGCTGTGTACCAGACAGTATCCAAGCCATTAAAAAAAAACCAAAACGATGAAACTTGTATATTTTGTATATTGACCATAATAAAATCTGTTGCTATCAGGAAAAAGAAAGGAAAACATAATTACTTCAATGTATGAGGATGTGCAGTCACTTAGTGTACTTCAAAAACATTCTCTATATCTTCATTTATCATCATTAGAATGCATTTCCAAAAGAGTGAATTTACCTTTATAAAGTTGTGAAAGGCATATGCCTTCATGCATCCTTACCCATGCAAATTAAAATGTTTTACTTTGATATTTTTGATAAATGCACATGTGCATTACTCTTCATAAAAGTCTAAGTGACAGAATATGGATGCAGTTTTTAAAACTAAAAATAAAATAAGCAAAATTGAAAGTTTTATATAAAAAGACTAGGGCCAAAGGGAAAAAATCAAATATTGGACATGGAACATTAAATACAGAATAATAGTTTATTCTATGCACTAGAGTTCAGCAGTAGGAAATTATGCATATAGCTTTTAAATAATTTGCACAGTTTAAGACTATATTTTAGTTAAAATCAGTATCCAGAGTCCCAGCAGGTATAAATAATTGTGCTTCCATTTACACTGAGATATTTTTGTCATCTGTCAAAATGGCTATGGAAGAGGAAAGCTGGTCACAAGTAGAATGTTTTCCAATGCAAGGCTGGATGTGTTGGAGGTAATCTCCAGATCTGTGCAGCATCTGATGTGTGGCTGCAGACTGGAATTGTTTAACCTACCAGTTTACCCTAAAATCTATCACAATATAGAAATGTGTCTACAAGAATTGAAAACTCTTTCCTCGTATTCTGTATGTTAAGTTTGGTGTTGAGCAGCAGAAGGTGTTTGTGGTTTGCATGTCAGTCTGTCGTGGGCCTGGCAAGACGCCACATGCAAGCTGATGCATCCTGAGCCTCAACGGAAGTGATAAACAATCAAAATAAACCAAAATTGCCTCTGTCTGCACAAGCAGCTTCTTCATGCAGAAGGCAACTGATGAGTGGTGACATTTCTCCTCATCGTGTTTTTGCAGCAGCACTGTTGGTTATAACCAGGCACACAAGCTGGGATAGGTATCGAGTACATTCCTTGTTTTCATGTCCTGGGGATGCCTGCGGGCAAAAGAGAATATTTTCTATTTTTGAGTTTGATTGCTCTTTTGCTGCTTTGGGAATATAACTGCCACTGAAAAATGAGGAAGCTATTAAGATGAGCAGGTACATCTTTGAAAAAGTGCTGAAAGTTTAAAGTGAGCAGGCTGGGTTCTATGAATTAGCTGATAATTTTGGTTGTCTTTTGTGGATAACTGCAATGGGGTAACCATATTTTCCTGGGGTTATTTCATGCCTTTGTAACTAGTTTTCCTTTTTTTATCTTCCCGGACAGTTTTGTCACCTTTGCTCTCACTCTATGACTTTTCTAACTTTATGATCCATGCAGTAAAATCTTTATTTTCCCTGACAGATTTTGATTCCATTTAGAACTTATCTATCTTCTATAGAAAGGAGAAATACCCTTCATTTTCTGTAACATATGTGCATATAACAAATTGTGTTCTTATTTATCTTGTCCTGAAACACTTAGGCGTTCCAGTGACGTTCAGAGGCAGGTTGTGCCTGCTCTGCAGTAGGTTACCTCTAACTGCTGCTTCTGCCTCATCGAACAGTTCTATTTCATTACCTGTTTTCAGTGTTGAGACCGGGTTTTGGTTGTTTTTTTGGTTTTGTTATTTTTTTAATAGCTCCTTTGTTTGCCACTTCATATTCCTAGCCAGGTTTATACCTTGTGTATTTTCTGTGCCTGATATGCACATGATTTTCACTCACGTAAAATAAACATATTTGATTTTCCTTAGCTTGCAATTCCTTTCCTGTTGGCCCCTCTGAAACCCAAGCTTTGAAGAAATGACATGAAGGATACACAGTTCCAGTGCCATCTGGGTCTTTTCAAAGATTGAGAGTGATGCCAGGGAGCAGCAGGTCACCTTCTTCACTTCTCATTTTTGTTCCTTTTTTTCCCCTCCCTCAGAAACGTTTGCAACCCATTTTATTCTATTTTTCTACCACTTTTCTTTGTTCTATTTCCTGTAAGGCTAAACAAGCCTGTCCAATAGGTTACAGTAGAGCTTCAGAGTTCCCATCACATTGCAAAGCTGCTGTGAGATGAACTGTGGGAAGCCTTCAGCATTCCCCTGGCTGCCAAAATTAGTTAGGTAGCTCTGATACTCTGCAAATGATGACTTTCAAAATTGTGAAAGGAAATGAGGGTTCTTTTTCTGAAAATTTAAAAAAAATTGGTGACATGAAACTGTATTTCAGACCATCCTTGTAATTTTTTCTTGCTTTATGAATATATGTATTTATTAATGAACTGTGTTTTCTTTCTACTAGTTCTGTCCTCCAACTAAATCAGCATGGTCCTTATTAGTCTTTACTTTCTTTGAAAGCAACATCTATATTCTACTTTTTGCCTTTTTCTCTTTGTTGTGTCACATCTACAAGTGCATAAACTTGTCATGGTCTCTAATCAAAAGCCAATTTTAAACACTTTTCATTTAGTGGGATATATAAATTTCTTTTTCTCTCTTTTTTAAAATTCAAAATATGTCTATTACAGGTAATGTGGAAAAATGAAATGCAGGATTAAAAGACAACTTTTCTGGCACAACCAATTCTTGCTTGTTTCTGATATGGATTCAAGTTAAATATTGTCCATAAAATTGCTGCCTGATGTTTCTCTTACAGAGACATAATAATGATGAAAAAGAGCTTTCTCTAATTTTGTATTATCACTGTGGGCTGTTTTGCATCTGTGTATTTATAGAGACATACACACTATGCAACAATTAATATTTTCATAAACATGAGGATAAAAAGACGATTTTGCCATGATTCTGAATCAGGGATAATGACTGTATGCTCAGCAACTTTTTTTAAAGAAGCAAATGAAGAAGACAAGGACTGCTGATCCCTTGGTCAGGCTGGCTCCTGTAGGTGTCTGAATGGGAACGTGGTGGTAGGATGTGAAATAAAGATGACATTTAGACTGATGACATGATAATTTCACTTCTTCCACTAGAGCTTGAAATTGCATCTTTTTATGTTTCTATGATCCATTATTTCTGAAAGGAACACATGTCTCGGAGCATCCTGTGCTGTCACAAAGATTTTGCTGGAGGTGTGAAACGAATCTGTGCAATGTCTGTGTTTACAGACAATCTATAAAATAGCTCTTCCCTTTAATGACTATGAGCTGCAAGCATGGGAAAAAGTGTTCAGGTTTTGAAGGGACAGCAAATGTTCCATAATTGAGATTGCTAATATATAATAATATAATAATAATAATAATGCCATTTTAAATCACAATTCTACATCTTGATGTGATACAAGAAAGGGAAAATTAGAAATATGCTGGAGTAAAGACATTGCCTGTAAGGGAAGAGAATGATAACAAGTACAGTGCTGATATAACTGAGGGACAGAAGCGATTTCAGAGTTGTTAGTAAATATGTGGATATATAATATACTATGGAAATGGGAAAACCAGAAATATTAAGCTGAAAATGATAGTCTGAAGAAAAGAAAAATATTTTAATGACTTTAATATTGGCTGCTGTTAGGAAGTCTAGAAGAAATACAAATACATATGGCTTTATGATAGTAGTGTGATTTATTTTGTTTCCTGTGTTATATCCTCGCATATGCAGTTCTTCCAGAAAAAAAAAAAAAACAACTGGAAAAAAGACCAAATACAAGTAATGATTTTGACTTTATAGAAGAAATTAATTTTGTTTAACTGTTTTCAGTTTAGCTGGTTTAAAAAATGTATAATTTCAGAAAATTAGAAAATTGATTTCTTTAATACAGCAAAATTAAGTATGACTGTAGCCACTTAGTTCTTTTATCCTTCCTTATATTCTATTTTAACCAGTCATTTCATGCCTGAAAAAGGCATGAAGAAAGGAAGAACAGACAGTCCTGATTGTAGCTGGGTTGATTCCAGTGGTATCAAGGGGATGGAATATATAAACGGCGTAAGAAGAGATAAAAATGATTGGATATGACATTTAGGAGACAAAAGAAATACTAGAATAATCATAAGCAATAAGCAACCATTACATATGGTTGCAAGAAGTGAAGTCTTCCATTAGATCAAGTTATATTGCTGGGAAAAGAAAAACATATTTTGAGACAGAAGCATGTTTTCATCTCTTTAGCTGTGGTCCACTTACTCTTGCTGTGTCCTGATAGACTTTGTATGCCCTTCTCCTTTATTTTTTGCACAGTATCATTAAACTTTTATTTTTGTTCAGAACTCTTCTTCAGTTTCAAGCTTAGGAAATATGGTAGCTGGCTGGAATAAATATCTCATTACAAGGTGAATTGGCTGCTCAAACACTTGATTTGGTAGGTATTTATTTCTTTTTCACCAATTTTGCATGTGTTGTCTTAAAGTTCACATGGGTGGTTTGAGAAATTTCTTTTCAAATGCAGAAATGTCTTCTATCATTAGACTGAGACAAGAAATTTTGTCTTTAGAAGTTTTGTGGCCCACTAACCCTAAATGATACCAGTAACGGAGTTCTAAACCTCTCCTCTCCAAGGTACACTTGTATAAAATGCTGCTGGAACATTGTACGTTTAGTCTTACTTAGGCTGTGGCTTCAGTGATTTTAGTGCGCAGTGTCCCACTGTTTGTAAAAAATACAACTATGGTAGACTTGCCGTTACGTGAAATTATGCATGTGGTACCCAGATACTTTTGCATTTTGGATCTGCTCAAAATCCCTTTGCAGTTTGAAAGAATGCAGGTACAGGCATTTGTGCAGAATGCAGGGAGATGCATGCACTTGTGATGTGGGTGAGATGCACTTGTGATGCTCCCATTAAACATTTGCATTGTACAGTATAAGAAGGTTTTGGATATAAATCTCTAGCAAATAACATCAGTGGATCTTAGTGTACAACTCTCCCTGCAGGGCAGTGGAGGTGCCCTGACATAGAGACAGCTGGGGAAGAGCAGCGTGTGTTGCTGAGACTCCTGAATCTGTGCCCTGAGGCACCAATACCACACAAAAGATGTGGAACGCCTCATCTCATGGCCCATCACCCTGGGTGCTTATTAGATGGCAAGCAATCTGTGGGGCATCTCTTGTGATCAGATATCCAGACTACTTAGCAGAAATCATTGCTTGTTAGGAATTGGTGCCCCAGAAAATGTAGTAACCACCAGAATCTCTTAGTTGATGGACTGTGGGGGTGTCTTGGTTTGACACATAGTTAGGTGCCAAGCACACAAAATCTAATTATTTGCATAAGGGAAAAATAAGGATTATTGAGGAAAACAGAAAAGACTGCAAGGCAAAACAGGCCCACACTTAAGCAGTTACAATATAAAGAAAGTTTATTACTAACAGAATTAAAAGTAAAAAGAAATAGTAAGAAATTAAAGCAAACTCCCAGAACAACCCCTCTCTTGAGTACCCCCTCTTTCCAACCAACCCACGCAAGGGAAAACAAAACAGGGGGTTTGGTCAGTGTTGCATTTTTTAAGTCTTTTTTATGCTTAATGAAAAGAGTTTCTTTTGCTGTGCCGTGGGATTCTTCACAACCCAGCAGTCCGTCCTGAAAAACAATCTGCTTAAGTGAAAAAACATCTCTCCCATGAACTCTTACAGTCTTCTCACATTGCCAGTCATGGGCCATAACACAGGGTTTAGTCTTTTAAGGATGAGTTATTCTAGCCTGAAAACAAAGGCTCTCTTCTTCAAAATCTCTAAAAGCTTCTCACAATTTCTATATAACCTGGCATAGGCATTTTCTTTT